>HG814341.1:8419-46938 GCA_000576735.1 Penicillium fuscoglaucum FM041
CCCCCCACCCCCAACATGCTGCTCTGTCACTCTGCAATCTATAGCTTGACGTGGGTTCCCGATGTACGGGCGACTAAGTATTCCACTGGTTCATAACTCTCTCATTGGATATTACATCACCGCTTCATTCATCGCCGGAGGCATATACAAGACAAGAATTGCGATCAATCGCTTATACGGCCTTGTTATATTCATTTTAGATGTCTTTTGAGATGTCTTTTGAGCTATATTTCAAATGTCTTTTGGGATTTAGATATATACGAGGGCGGTAAAAAAGTATATTCTATATAACAGTGTTTCCTAGACTTTTCTACATATAACTTTTGACTATATAATTAATCAACTTTATAATAGTACAACCAACCATTAATCTTAGACCCTATAAAGATCAGATTATATCTCTTTCTTAAACCCTTAAACCGGCGTTATCTTCAACTCCATAGTTAATTTGTTTCTACTTGTAAAGTGAGAGTATTTCTAAATTAATGCCTGCCAATATGAACCAATGAGAGAGTTATAAACCAGTGGCATACTTAGTCGCCCGTACCGATGGCCAAAGCGGTCACTTTGCCGCTGTTGGTAACGAGCTTGTCTATGGGCAGGCTGGGCAATGTCCCTCGCTAGCCCCCGGAGAATGTGGATATAAAATCCATGACTCGGGTGATCTTTCCTGTTGTATTTTAATCTTGCGAGGTGGGAGCCTTCGAGCGTATGGTTGTTAGATTGTGTACTACTTATTCTGAATGGACTAGCAACTCAGCCATTGGTCAATTCTTCTAACCAAAGATGATTGGAATATAGCAAGTTCGACTATCAAGTCCCTAGCTATCGTGATTTAGCTATTACACGAAATCCTCTGCATACTCCTCATACTCCTGCATAAAGTCCTCTATATTGAACTTGTCTTTCAGCTTCTTATCTGATAGAATAATATTCCCTGCTTCAATGTATCCCTGTCGGAATGTCGCGAATAGTGCTGGGCTCCTCGAGTAATGTGGAATAAAGCGTTGATTATCTCCTGTTACCATGGCTCCTTTGAAAGCTTGATAAACAACATCGGGGTCCTGGGTCAGGTCTACCGCCTCACACTGTCCGAAATCCAAGAGATACAGCTTAACAGCTCGATGCTGCAACTCCGGCCTATAGTCTTCTCCATGGGCCTCAGTCGTCGATGTGCCAAGCACAAACTCCACATCATCGCCGTTGGTAGCGGCGCCCCAGTGCAAGGTTGCATAGGCTTTGCCCATCGCATTTGCAAGTGGGACAGTCTCGATGCCAATCTTCTCCATCGGCTCAAGGTACAGAGGAAAGTTTCGCAGTACGTTGTTGGTGTTGCTGTCAATGATACCGTTGCTCTTGCCGAGGTAAACCCGGGCGAGACAGTGCTTGTTTTGAGGGTGATTTAGGATGGCTTCGATTTCAGTCTTGTCGAGAGCACAAAACTGCGAGATCAAGGCTTTGCGTACGACCTTCGGTAATGGAAGAATCCGTTCCATTATCACAAGGTCCCCGCGTATGCGATACGCCTGGGGAGCTTTTGGTAAGATCTCATCCCAGAACGCGTCGTTCCCTTTCCTAGAGATAAACTCGAAAGCCTTCGGAACATAGACTTTCCCATTGATGGACTGGTACTGCTCGAATGCGGTCGAAACATCACGGTGGATCGTATACTCATGATAGAGATTTGATGGTAGCTTTTCGTTTCCAGGAGTTTCTTTTTTCAGAGCCAGAGGCTTCCCGACCTGTTCGAAGACAGCTCCCTGTAGACCGGCTCCGATTTGATTGAGTTGTTGTAAGTCGGGTCGAGTACGCGCAGTTTGAAAAAGGCGGCTGAAAGATGATGTCGTCAAAATAACAGATTTTAGGCTGAGAGATTGTTGAAGAATGGCTGAGTCTGTCATCTGTCCAAGGTTTGTTGCTAGAAGTAGTCGGGGTAGCGGGTTGAACAAAGGCTCTGAATTTGCCGATTCATTACTTTTGGCTGGCGGTTGGGCCATGATTACCTTGTACTGATAGATGAGTTGTTGTTAACGTTGAGAAGAAATGGGAGAAGAAATGGTTGCCTACATACATATTGTCAGATAGGGATATGGCCCCCCTAGGCCTTAAATAGGAACCTTGGTTTTTGTTATGGTCTAGTGGTAAAATAGCCGTATTTTTTCCCACACATATCCCTAGGTAGCTGTGACGTCGGCCACGTGCCAGTCCCTTCCAAGGTTACTCGAGTCCACCGTACTCCGTAGATCTATGGAGTATACATATACCTATATAGGTATATACTTAGGTAAGTATACTATATACCTATAGATATATATAGTACTTTAGGTAAACATAATATAGATGGCTCCAGTATAGACAGAGACACGGAGATATGGTCAAACGCCTTCCGTTTGCTCTCCGGCCCATACAAAACTTTTCTCAGACTCCTGACTTGATTTCTCACTTTCTTCAAATCAGAGTCTATGTCTCTTCTGTCACTCTTTTCTTACCCGTTCTTAACTTGCTGTCTTCTCAGATCTCTCTTTCTCTCCCTTCAAACCACGTATCATCTCTATCATGGTAAAAGACAAATACCTACACTTCCTACTGATTGGCCAGGCTAACTCATATTGTCAATATCAGACCTCGGCGAGGTTTGTCCCACTCGTTCACTCGAGCCATCCTAACCAGCTGCTCCGGAAGCTCGGCGTCCCCCACGATCCGGACCTTCCCATCAGCGTTGCATTCGGCCGGGTCGCCTTACAGCGCGGCTGGAAGCCAGGCTCCAAGAAATGGAAGAAGAACTGGAACACTTGCATGAATAGCGAGTACGACCGGATTATCGGCTGCCGTGTGAGCAGCCTCGCCACCTGGCAGGAGCTGTGCACAAAGGTGGGAATCGAAGATTCTTTCGCCTCGATTAACCAATGCAAGAAGGTAATGTCCTAGATTTGAACAGTCCAATATCACTTATTCACTATTGTATGTAGGCACTGTCTCGCGTCCACATCAATATCGTTGACCTGCTGGATTCCTGGGGTACCGATGCTACCCCGGTTCGCTTCAAGAATACAAAGGCCCTCGCCACATACACCAAGTCCAACCAGAAGTTCTTCGGCCGACATATTGCGAAGCAAGATAAGGCCCTCCGAGTCCTGTTGCGCAAGCTGCTTTGAAAAATCGTTTACTCTAAATGTACAGTGATATGTCCCTTCTAAGGCATATGCCCCCTAGGGATGCACGAGGCGTTCAGTCCAGCATGGACTACAATGATCTTGAAATGCACAGCGATGGAATGGGAGGTATTTTTCTTTTCCTTTTAGCATAACTGAGATATTCGGCAATTTGAATCATTGAAAGTGTCAGCCTGAGTGTGTACATGGTATAGAATATTGTGGTAGGCGCGTGGAATTGTACGTGGGTTCAATGTCTCTTCCCCAGTGATGTGGGAGCGTCTTCATTTTTCATCTCCTTTTCTTATGATAGTGTCTCTTTTGTTCCCCTTGTTTTCTCACTTGTGATACCAAAGTCAGCAAGAATCTTTTTGGTCGACACATTGCTACGCGAGGCCAGGTGCTTCGCATTCTGCTCCGTAGGCTTCTTTAAAGAAGCTCAATCTTTATATTCACACGAGGCGATGGAATGGGGAAGCTTTGAGACAACTGAGATAACTAGGAATTTGAAATATTAAACCTACATCTCCAAGTAAAAGAGTGTCTACATGATATAGAAGTCTAAGGTCACTATTTTCTATCTCATTTTCTGCTTCAAACAGCACTCACCCTTTTCTCACCTGTCACCTTCACTCCTTCACTTCCTGTCCTTCTCTTACCATCCTCCACATCTTCTCATCTCTCTCTTTCATAATTTACTATCTCACTTTCTTCGTCCTTTTATCAACAAATGTAAAGTAAAGGCAAATCCCCTTCCTACTAATTAGCAAGCTAACCTGTGTTGTCGAGTTTAGACCACCGACTTCCAACATGTTTATCCACCTTCCTCTTGTGATTCCCCCTTTGCCTGGTCCCCCAGTCATTGCTCGGCAGCATCCGAACAACCATCTGCGAAAGCTTGGCGCCACCTACAACCCAGAGCTTCCTATCAGTGTTGCCTTCGGACTTGTCAGTCTCCAGCGAGGCTGGAAGCCAGGATCTAAGACCTGGAAAAGGAACTGGAATGCCTGCATGAATGACGAATATGACCGCCTAATTGGCTACCGTGTAGCCAACCTGGCAACCTGGCAGGAGCTGTGTGCCAAGGTAGGCATCGACGATTCATTCACTTCCATCAACCAGTGCAAGAAGGTAAGGTCCCCTCACCAGATGATTTCATACCGCCCACTCACTGTTGTAGGCTCTGGTGCGTGTGCACATCAACCTTGTTGATCTCCTTGATTGTTGGAACGCGGACCGCACCCCAACTCGATTTAAGAGCAAGAAGGCCCTTGCAACATACACCGAGACTCATAACAAGTTCTTTGGTCGTCACATCGCCAAACAGGACAAGGTACTCCGAGTCCTCCTGCGAAAGCTTCTCTAAGCCCGCATAATGGTATGTCTCTTCGAAGACGTTGGATTCCTAGGAGTGCGCCAGGTGCATCCGGTACAGCTGGGAACAAGGGGATCATCTTGAGATGCACAGATAGTGAGAGCAATGAAGCCAACATATTCAATATTTTATATTGTACCTATAAGTCTAGTACGTAGTGATTTGAGAGTCTACCTACTTGGCCTCTATTAGATATTGCCACACCTTCCTCCTCAACTGCGCCTTGAATGTCCCTTCCCAAGTACAAATCAACTATCGCGACTTGCTTTTCCGATCATCAGGTGAGTAGGTATTATTGCTAATTGCCATGAATCTCATTTCCAATGGATCAAAGTGAGTATTCCTGTTTTTTCTACCTAGGTACGTATGAAAATGCAAGCCTTTTCCAATGCCAAGGGAAGCCAGCATTCGGGCAATCATTATCTTTCAAGTATCACCATATATCTTCTAAATACATTTGATTCAATGTATCAAACATGTTGTAATCACTGGGTAGACAATTCGCCGAGAATGCAAAGCCGAGGTTGTTGATAAACAGCTCATCGGGGTTAGGAGCTGCTGCAAGTCCGATCACGCCGTTGTTGTTATCGTGATCATAAGTGTTACTCGAAGCAGGAACATCAAACCAATTAAAATTTGGAACCGGAGGGGCCAAACGGGTATCTTGAACATGCAAGTCTTTCGGGTTGGACAGACCTTGGAGTGGCTCAGTCGGGGCCATGGGCCCTACATAGAGATCCACGTCTGCCGGTTGATATGCAGTTGTGCAAATGCCATTGCATTCCAATGGAGGGGCAGTTGGCATATGATCAATATCACAGTTCAATCGTTCGCAATATAATTTCTCAAGATTCTGCCCGATACGCTTTGCAATATCCCAGGATGTTGAGAGTTCCCGCAGAACCTGGAGGCAGAGCCCCACGGCTGCCTGTGGTGACGGGCCTCGTGAGGCCTGGTTGCCTGTACCAGATCGCTTGGCGTAATCAACGCAGCATTTTTCTATGATGAGCGATGCCGCTGATAGCACGCAGTGTGTGGCTGTTATAGGGCTCAGCTTGAAGCTGCCAAATGTCTGTCTATATTTCTGGACCACAATACACATTCCTCGGAGTGAGTTGCTGCATATTGTCGTGATTTTCTGTCTACAGGCAGACTCCGGATCATTGTTGCTGCTGTTCTGTTGTGTCTGTGCGTCAGTGTGGTTACCAACATCTTGACTGGCAGACTGATTGCTCAGAAAGGGCACGCAAAGTAGAATGCACACAGTATGGTATACCATGCACAGAGTGTAGGCGTGAGGAAATCGGGAGGGACCAGATGGACGGTCGACTTTGAGTTCTGGAGCAAGATCGTAGTACCATGTCTTGAGTTCAAGCACACAGGAGTCAAAAAATGCAAAGCGTTGTTTTGGTTGTAGGAGGGGCTTTGGAGACCAACTTAGGTAATATATGTCAGCGAGACAGATAGATGTGAGAAATGATACGATAGACTCACAATGAAAGGAGAACTTTCTCGAATATACGACACAGGTCAATCATTGCTCTATGCAACTGTACCACGTCTCTTTGAGAAGCAGCCCTTAATTGTCCATTGCCAGTTGCTGAAGGCAAATAGACATCCGAGGCACATAAGGGGAATGGTTTGTTGACGACACCTTGGGAGTCCTGTGTGACAAATGAAAGTGAGTATGATGTGATGCCCAAAAAAAAAAAAAAAAGGATTTTTCGTGGTACAGCATCCAGTAACGTGCACACCCTGCCTGTGTAGCTTGCTGACAGTTTGTCGTGGCAGTAAAGAGCCCAGTAGATCTGCCTTCGCAGCTCAATTTCAATGGGTGGAAGAGCAACTGTCCCGGAAAGGACCGAAGGATCCATGTTGAAACCCATATCCAGGGCCAGTCGATTGGCCATACCTTGATGAAGCCACCCTGAAGCATCAGACCCCATTGCCTGTCAGATGTTAGTCTGATTGGCTTTTCGGGTAAAAGTCTGTGGTATAAGACTCACGATATAGGCCATGCCCATAATTGCCAATGACTGGATTGTTGTGATCTTGGGCCACCTGAGATCGTTTTGAATCAATTTTTCCGCCCTCTCGAGGAATATCTTGCCGGCTGTGTTTGAATCATTCGGGTCTGATCTCACTTCTACGCGATCGCAGTACCGTGACCCTAAAGCGAGGATGCAATTTAAAAGAAGGGGGCTAAAGTATCGCCCGCCACTTCCCATGGAATCTCGAAACAGTTTCTCGTTCACCACCTGAAGCCATGGCTGTTCCCACTCAAAATACAGGTCGATCAAATGAGATCGAAGCCCGTATTCTGGAGTCCAGCCTTCTTCTGTCGCCTCTGTGCTCCCATTCAGCGGTGTTGCACAAGTCCGCATGGAAGGGCAATCTGACTGATATGCCTCTTCGTTGGGCGGATCTAGAAATTATTAGCAACCCTCTATTCTTGAACGGGAAAAGGGCTCCTTCAGCTTGCCTTTTGATGAAGATCGAAACAGCAATCGCCCACTTGTCGGTCCAAAATACCGTACTTCACCATCTTGATCGAAATTTAATGACTCGTCAAGCGTCAATGCGCCGTCAAACGTAGTACACAAGTCATCAACATTCGAGCAAGCCGGGGCGCACTCGGTGTCAGGTTCATTTTCCATCAGCAGTTGAATGGTGGCATCAGGATCAATGCCATGGGTTTGCAGTACACGCTCTAGGAGTTCAATTCGATTGCGCAGCATGACTACATAAGACTTGGGCGCTGGCTGCCGCCCGTCCTCTGCTGTAGAGTACTCGCATCGAACGCCACGGTCAAGGCAGCGAGAGCAAGACGGTCGAACGCCATCACACTGTTTTGATGTTAACACAGACTTGAGGTAATAAATTGTGGAACCCTATCATCTTACCTTAGCTCGTCGTTGTCGACATGTCTCACAGGCTCGGGAGGTATACTTTCTACCCGGTCGCTTGCGCCTAGCCGGATCATCTGCCGGTGCCGCGGGCATAGCTGAATGATATGCGAAAACAGATGGAATTACTTTCGTCCAGTAGACTTTAGTATTATGATCTCCTTAGGATTAGAGGACTTCACATGGATGGACCTGTGAACTCAATCTGACATTACAAAGCAAGCTTTCAAACCTTACTGCCTCAGGCACCAAGGCATAATGAGTCCTTAACATTCAGGCCACAATATCTGACAGTTTGCCACAGATATTGTCCTATCCACATACATAGTATCACCCAACGGCTTGTTGGTATCTAAACTATAGCTGGATAGACTCAATGAGTCCGGATTTATATTTCGTCCAGAGGAAGTGTTTTCACGAAAGAAAAAAAAAAGTTTCAAATGCAGATATATATTGTGGGAATATTCCACCATTTACTAAGATCCCTTTCTGCAAAGTTTGCTGTACCCAAGCAGTGAACATGCTTCTGTACGTAATTACCTCTCGTCATAGACCAGTAGAGTTTCATACTAGACAGGCATGACCCCATAAGAAGCAGATTAGTGTAGGCTACTCCGTACATGGGAAGGGGGAAGAGTAAAGTTTACTCGGGGAGTACCTAATGTTAGCTCTAAGGTCACAGTGAAATAGAGGTTTCCATGGACGATGCATATCTGTAGTCCAAGCTTGTCTTAATACTTAGGAAAACAAAATTCACGAATGGAAGATCATCCCCAGAAACGATGAAGTCAACCAGCTGACTACCCCGCAGATCCGAGATGAAGAAAAAAGGCGGAGCAACTTTGAATGCCGAACATTCCGGGCCTATTCTTAGGATCTTTTAGGATAGGGCATTTTTTATTTTAAATTTTTACCGTGTATGCATCTGTGTTAACAACGTAGGACTTTGATTTATCTGGTTTCATGATGATATAAGGGATGTTAGTATATATCACCTGGGCAGATAACACTCCAATGCCTTTTGAGATGTCTTTTTTAACTCCTTTTTCTTGGTGCTCTATGTAGTAGAAAAAAATACTATTTGACTATATACCGAAATACCAGCAATGGAAATATAATAATAGGAATAGCAAGGAATAACATGTAGCACAGAGTAAACTCTACGAGATACAATATACAACATACGTAAAGGTAAAAAGCATAAACTGTCCAGAGGCCTTTCCCAGGTTTACAAATGTATAACTCGGAATTTGCACTCAAAAGCGGGATCTTGTAGAATTGGAGTCGTGTGGAATATCTCCAATTGTGGTGATATAATGCCATATTACTGGCCCTCAGGCTGATATGGATCTCATGCCAGTAAGGGGACTATATCAACGATTTCTTTTTTCCTCCCCCCAGGAATTTGTGGAACAAGTGTTCATCCGGTGCAACAAATGGTGTAATATAGGAAGCATTCCATACCTAGTCGAATATATTACTATCATAATATGATAATATCACAATATCATAATATGCAAGTGGTTCCAGTGATGCAAGTGGTGCAGTTGGAGAGGAAATCCAACTTCTCATTGTATGGGGAATTAGGAACCACATCCGGTGGCGTCCAATGAAGTTGGAGGAATATTTTCTTTTTTCTCTTTTTTGGTTGACTGTTTTTGGTAAAAAGATGGTCTGGCATGAAGGGATCTGGAAATAAACTCCCTATTATGGTACATCCGTGGATAGTACATGGGTTGGATGTTGGATCCTTGTAGACAAAAGTACTCAATCCAGCATTGGCCCTTATCTATTGAATACTATAGTGCTTATAGATATGTGTTTGAACGTAGTTACTTCAAATGTCATGACGTTGAGTTACAAACATGGGATGTATATACACTATGGGAGCTCTCTATAGGATATCTGCCCCGTAGAAGTCATCAATATAGTACAAGATTTCAACCTTAGATACTCCGTACATACTGTATTGTATGTATAAAATGATCAAGATATTAAATAAAGAACAGGTAAATAGAAAAAAAAGGAAAAAAAAACCAAAAAAAAAAAAAAAAAAAAAGGGGTGAGAAGTACGTGGTGCAGGAAAACGCACAGCTCACCAATCACCGCCCTCGACTCCTTCGATTCCCCCCCCTCCCATCACGACTCTTCCTCTTAAAACATTCTCTCGACCTTTTCGCTTTTACTCATTTCTGTGACCATCAGGTCTCAATTTTGATCAAGTTTCGTTCCCTTTCTCGGGTCAGCCTCCCCTGGGGTTGACGTTGTCGATCCAGCGCGTCGTTGTCGCGCCATTCCCCGCAGAGACACGGCTTCCGTTATCCTCCGTCTAACGTTTCGTGTTTCAGCCTGTGTGTGGTGTCGACACCTCTGAACACACAAATTTAACGGTGGATTGGTCGACTGCTATCACTCTGGAGCTCTTGAATTGACCAGTTCCCGAGTCTGAGGACTGCGCTATGGACGGTTGATGCTACGGATGAATCAATAACCTCGATCAAGGGCACCCGCGCTGCCCAGCAGACGGTTCTGCTTGGCTGGAACAATATTACTGTTTTGTTCAATTTAACTGGATCTATCGCACCGTCCCCTCCCTACCCCTTGAACCTCGAATCCCGCTCGGTCGCCCGAGCGTGTCAGTATGGCCAGCAATGATTCCCCCAAACCACAATTCCTTGCGCCTCCTGCCGTCACAGCGCTGCGGCAGGAGGCTCGGAATATCGACCCGAAGATGGTTCGAACATTGAGCGATAATATGCGAGAGGAACGTGAGGATTTGAAGGAAGCGGCTGAACAAACATTGAACATCATTGTCGATATGGACTTGGAGGGTTGCGTCAAATGGGTCAGCCCATCATGGAGGCAGGTGGTCGGCTCATCCCCTGAGTCAGTGGAGGGCCACATGATATCGGAGATTCTGTTGGGCAACAAGGATGTGTTCCGTGATGCCATCGAGTCCATGAGGCAGGATGATTCACGGAGTCGCTTCATTCGCTTTGCCCTCCAGATGGGACCGGATTCTGTTCTGAAGTACGCGCCTGAACCACCCCCGGCGGCCACAGAGAATGAGGCAAAGATAGAGGACGGCGATGAGAAATCCCAGGAGGAAGAGCATAATCACAATGTGCTCAACATGGAGGGACAGGGAATCATGGTCTATGACCGCACAGATGATGAAGCTGGGCATGTGCGTACCTCAATGTTTTGACACCTATCGCCGTTTATTCCGCTGACACCTTCTGAATACAGACCATGTGGATGTTACGACCTCTCACCGAGCCAAGAGAAGTGACAATTGATCTGCCCCCCCTGCTCGTAGAGTCTTTGGGTGTTGGAGCGGAGGTGTTGGCAAATTATTTGACCGAATTGGCCGAGGCCGCAGCGACAGAACCCGATCCTTCCAAGCATCCCGCCCCGACCCCCGTCCTCTGTCGCATCTGCGAACGCCAGATTACGCCATGGTGGTTTGAGAAACACTCAGATCTGTGTCTGCAAGAACATCGGGCTGAGATGGATGTTCAAATGGCACAAGAAAACCTCAATGAGCATCGACATGTCATTGTCAAGGTTTTGGATGCTTTAGAGGCCCGACAAGGCAGACCTTTCATCGCGAGCGACGGAAATCCAATGCCCCTCCCTCAAGCGGAGTACAAGGGATTGGCCATCGGCCCGTCGTCTGCGAGCTCTACTCCGTCTTCCGGACTGGTTTCAAGCAGTAATTCAGCGCCCGGCACGCCGCCTCGGTCGCGAGAACATTCTGCATCTGGCGCTATTCCAAACCGCCCCCGCTCGTTCACAGTGCGGAGACCACTAGCCCGCATCGTGGAACTTGTTCTTGACCTGTGCGACACTTCGCTAGAGATTAGTATGCCGATGATCAAGGAATCTTCCCGGACAGACGCAGAGGACTTCCGGACGTTATCACCCCAATCTGAATCGCGGATATCCCAGGTTCTTCAGTGGCAGTCCCCCAGCGCTAACACCCTGGAACAAGAACAGGGTCTGGCCGCTTTGTCGGCAGACACTGAACAAGTTGCCAAGGCAAAAGTTGATGCCGTTGTACGTCATCGCAAGATTGTCGAATACGCCGAACGAATTCGTATAGAATACACAGTGCTAGTCGAGGAATGCATTGGCGCAGCGCTAAGCAAAGCGGAGCGCATAGCTGCTGGTCAGCTCAGCGATTCCTCGTGCTCATCCGATGAGGAAGTGGCGCCCGAGAGCACGGTCGACAGCAATGTTGCTCTGGGCGATAGGAACAGCATTGCCGAGGAAGAGTCCCTCCCACAAGTCATGAGCCACGAATTGCAACAAAAGCCGTATCCAGCGGCAGCCTCTCCGCGGCGACCGACATCTGCGCTGACTCTGTCAATGCGTAATTCACCAGATCGGTCATTGCTCTCACAATCGGAACGTAGACCATCCTCGGCAGCAGTATCCACGGGTTCTAACAGCCCATTGGAATGTCCTACCCCGCGATCTCATAAAAGTACTGCAGGACTTCTGGGTACATCACAACCCTCTCGACTAGGTCTTTCCCTAGCGGACATTGATGCTGGTGACAGTAGCGATAGCAGTTTACCGTCTTCTGTCTTCCCGGGAGCTGTAAGAACAGACTCACCCTCATCCGAGAGGAGCTTCGATCGAAAGCGCCGGAGCCTGGTACTACCTGGACTTTCAAGTTCTCCTCGTCGGCAGCCATCTCCCGCCCGAGTTTCAGGCCCGCATTCCCCGTTGCGTATGCCGAAACCCCGAATGTCTAGCGGCGGTGAAAGCCTGCCGTCCCCAATGGCATCTCCATCTGCATACGCAAGTGAACTGGCCCTCCATCACTGCCGCCACCATCGTCGGCAGTCCTCGGCAACTTCTTCGGATGTTACCAAGCCACCACCCTCCCCACGCTTGCCTTCGATGAGCCAACAACAGCCTCGGCCTGCTCCATTATCTATTCGCGATTTTGAAATAATCAAACCAATTAGCAAAGGTGCTTTCGGCAGTGTCTACTTGGTGAAAAAGAAGGCCACTGGCGAGTATTATGCGATGAAGGTTCTGAAGAAGGCCGACATGATTGCCAAGAATCAGGTCACCAACGTCAAAGCCGAACGTGCTATTATGATGTGGCAAGGGGAGAGTGACTTCGTTGCCAAGCTTTATTGGACATTTTCTAGTAAGGATTATCTCTATTTAGTGATGGAATATCTCAACGGAGGTGATTGTTCATCACTTGTTAAGGTTCTTGGAGGTCTGCCCGAGGATTGGGCTAAGAAGTACATTGGCGAGGTGGTGCTTGGAGTTGAACACCTTCACAGCCGAGGCATTGTGCATCGCGATCTAAAGCCCGATAACCTTCTTATCGACCAAACGGGCCATTTGAAGCTCACTGACTTCGGACTTTCACGCATGGGGTTGGTCGGCCGTCAGAAACGGGTGTTGAAGAACCCTGATGAGTCTGCTCCTGATCTGCTGAAGCAAAATTCATTCCCCCGTGCGATATCGATTGCATCTTCTCGATCGGCCTCATTCGACTTCCAGGCAAGCTCATCACCCGGCTCTACTCCACTGATTACCCCGGAGGTGTCCGCCAATGCCATTCAGCCATCCTACTTCAGCCTTAACCAGAGTGGTTTGAGTCGGCAAAGCTCTCGTCGAGCTTCGGGATACCGCAGCGATAGCATGGGCAGCGATGGTCTCAATGGAATGTTCAGGACATTCTCGCTCAATGACAATGCCCACGAACCTTCTGCGTCATCACCGAGCATGTTTTCAACCAGCATGGTTGAAGAGGAGGGTCAAAGCGAAGCTGGCGAGTCGCCTCGCCTTCAGCCCCTACAGCCAACATTCAGCAATCCAATGGCGCAGAATACTCCTCCCCAGCAGAGTATGATGCCTCCCGTGATGGCTCTTTTTGACCCTGAAGATCACGATCGCCGTTTTGTTGGCACCCCTGACTATCTAGCCCCGGAAACTATCAACGGCGTTGGGCAAGATGAGATCAGTGATTGGTGGTCATTGGGATGCATCATGTTCGAGTTCATTTTTGGGTACCCACCTTTCAATGCGGATACCCCAGATCAGGTGTTCGAAAACATTCTCCATCGCAGGATCAATTGGCCCGACGACCCTGAAGAATTGACTTCACCAGAGTCGTTGGATCTCATGAATAAGCTCATGACTCTCAACCCTCGTGACAGAATTGGAGCCAATGTGGAAGAGAAGTTTCCAAATGGCGGTGCAGAGATTTGTAGTCATCCTTGGTTGTCTGACATTAACTGGGATACACTGCTAGAGGATAAAGCACAATTCGTTCCCAATATCGAGAACCCGGAGGACACAGAGTACTTTGACGCCCGTGGCGCGACTCTGCAATCTTTTGCAGAAGAGTTAGAAGACGAGAACTCGCCGCAACCGTCAGTTGCCGCTGGCCCCGACCGGCCTCATGATGCATTGTTCAAGGTCCGCTCCCAGGTCAATTCATCGAAACGACCTCTGATGCCACTGCACATTCCTCCTCATGTTCGTGATGCTCGGGATTCACGAAGTCGAAGACTCAGCGAACCGGCGTTGGCCGATGATTTTGGCAGCTTCAACTTTAAGAATCTTCCGATGCTGGAGAAGGCCAACAAAGATGTGATCCAGAAGATGCGCCAGGAGGCTCTGCAGGCGCAGCACCGACAACCCAATCCATCGTCTGCCGCTCAGACGTCCGTCACCTCATCTCAGCCCTCATTGGAAGGCAGCGCACTGCCCATGTCACTCCAACGGACTTTGTCACAAAACAAAGGCAATAATCGACCTTCTTCCCCATCAGGCTTGAGTCAAACAAACTCATCTCCCAGCAGGCCGTCGCAGCCATCCTCTCCCCTATTAGTCCAGTTCAGCACTGGGACTAACCAAGAACGGCGCAAGACGTCGGGCTCTTCGTCAGCCTCCTACCAATCAAGTGGGACATTCCAACCTTCCTCCGCCGACCAGGGGCGCATCCCAAATCTTAGACTGGGTTCGGTGGCATCCTCTCCCGTCAAACCCAACCGAATTCCAGCCCATTCCCCGGACAAGGTGGGGAATAATCAACGCCATGGCAGCGTGCCAGCAAGCCGCACCCGATCGCACACTATTGGCTCCCAGGATGGAGATGTTCCCTCGTTCCCGAAAGAACCCTTCGTGCCCCATCATCACAAGCGCCGGAGTCAACTCTTTGATATCTCACCTTCCTCTTCTGATAACGAGGATCCACGCACCAAAGCACTCTTAAAGGTCCAACGTCGGCGACAAAGCTCTCGCCGGTTATCGCAAATCAACATCCTAGAAGGGCCCTTTTTCAGGCCATTGGATGTGCTCATTTGTGAAGATCATCCTGTCTCGCGGCTAGTCATGGAACGCCTATTCGAAAAACTTCGCTGCCGCACTATTACCGTCACAAATGGCGCGGAAGCTGTCCGATACGCTCTCAGCGAGGTTCAATTCGATATAATTATGACTGAATATCGACTTCCCCAAGTCAACGGGGTTGATTTTGCTCGAATGGTGCGGGAGACGCGTAGCGCTAACAGGCATACTCCGATAATTGCTGTTACGGGCTACTTGAAAGACCTTCCGGAGAATCACAACTTCGATGCCCTGATCCAAAAGCCTCCGACCCTACCGAAGCTCACCGAGGCCCTTTCCCAGTGGTGCATGTGGAAACCTCCCCCAACGGACTACGTTCCCTCCCAACCTGTTCCTGTTCCGGGGTCTGGGGCTCGGTCTAGCGCCGTGACAAACGAGGATAGCCCTAGTTCCGCATCCTCTGGATTTGTCCTCAACCCCCCCAGCTCTTACCGAGGGTCTTCCCGCGATGATTCGCTCAGCAGCAGTGTCTTCGGCGATATGGAGTCTTTCAAGCCCGAGGAGATCCCAGTAATCATCAATCGAAATTCTGATGCTTGGGATCAAGGCCACGGCGGATTGGGGATATCTGAAGAACCAGCGGATCACCCGGGGAGCCCAAGCCCCAACGCTGTACCTGTGCCTCACCTTCTCCATGCTGCCTCAGCGCCCGCGGCCATGGATACAACCGGTGGGCTCACGCCTCGGAGGCAACGGTCAAGTGAAGCCATCCGTGCCAAAAAGGAATCCCTTGAGCAGAAGCGGTATGAGGGCGCCGAATCGGGTGACGATGAAGACGAAGAGCTTGGCAATTCCCAAACCCGTCGCAGCCCACCCTCTCGAAATCGCCGCCCTGGTTCTAAACTGGGGATTGAGATGATGAGGACCAATAGTCGGGGCAGCGTTGTCAGTGGCAGTGAAGAACTCTTGAAGAAGGAGAGGGAAGCGCTTCGGAACCAAGCCGCGGAGTCCGCCAATAACGAAGACAGCGATGGCTCTTTAGGTTCTCCGGCCAGTACGAGCGTGGATGATCGGTTCGAGGCCCTCAGCATTCCCGAGGAATCGGAAGGCGAAGAACCGCCCAGTCCTCGTACGTCCCCTTCGAGGTTGGCAGCATCTACCTCTCAGCATCACCGCCCATCCCTGGGGCACCAGGATACCACGATCTACTCCGGCCATTCCCAGTGTTATACATCGACGACTAGTCCAGCAATGTTGAGTCAGGGTCAAACCACACCCCCGTGGGACTTACCCCAGAACACTCTCTCCCATCCCACTGGCCTGCCCATCACCCCTGAAGTCAAGATCTCCGGCAGCGCGCTGACCCGAGACGCTGATTCAAATGTGGACGCCGACTGTAGTCCCACCCCGGACGCTGAAGCTACGCCCCGACCTCTTCACCCTTCCCCCAACCTTGATCCGGAGGAGACGCCTCGTCCGGCGGAGCGACATCGCTCTGACTTGAGCTTGACATTCAAAAGATAGATGCCGTGTTCCCTTCCTTCCGGCAAAAGTTACCAGAGATTTTGCGATGTCTCTCTATTCTGTCTACATATTGTTGCACACCTACTTTGTCTTCACTGTAAACTTTTTCCTGTGTTTCTCTACTCCCGGGGATACCTTGGTACCCCGTGGATGCATTGTCATATCCACTCCTTCACGTCTCTTATGTCTGAATGTTTTCTTTCTCGGAGCAAGGTGTTCCGGTCTTTTTTTTTTATTTTCCACTCCCATCGTGTTGTTTTGTTTTTCCTTTTCAGCGACGTTAGTTGTCTTTTTCATCTTTCTCCCCATGTGATTGAAATTCCAATATCAGCTTGACGCTGTTTTCTTTTCTTATATATATCTATACATATATATGGGATACCTCTGATGAGGCTTCCGACGATATTTAGAATATGTAACTATATTACTAGTAACCTTCAATGTTGGAAGGGTGTAAGTGCTTCACAGCCACCTCCCGAAGCCCGAGGTCCGATGATCGTTCCACTCCAGAACTGTGATTGGACACCATGCTAATTACTCGTGAAGATCTAGGTCCTACAACATACCCTAGACAAGAGCTCCGTTATACTGATCTTCTATCAAATGTCTCCATTCATCCTTTTTCCCTGTTCAATGAGGATCGCAACCGTGCATATATATACTTTAACAATCATAAAGAACGAGCGCCAAGAGGTATGAGACATTCGATTTCGAATGGCCACGTCACTTGAATAGGTTCGGATATGTTGAAATTTCTTATAGGCAACGTCATGGTGGTATCACATGTTATCAGACATTAATAACTATGTAGTTGGTTACGGAGTACGGAGTAATTCGTTCTACTTTAACGTGGTTCACCCAAAGGGGTTGTTTACCTTGATCTGACGCAGGGGGACTGCACAACATAAAGAGGCGTCCTTAGGGTGATTCCAATTACCTAGGTATTTATGACCTCAATAATAATAAGCATCAAGCCCATTCTAATATTTGAATAGTACATCCATGGATACAACATACAACATAGTATACGTCCTATGCGCACAATTCCACTAAAAAAAAGTTCGCACCCTCTTGTCGCCACCGGGTGGATCAGCAAAACGTTGGCGGGCCGTGATGGGCCAGAAGGTTTCCCAGGTCATTAGCCATTGGTCTGGCATTGCGTATGCTGAAATACTTGATTAACAGGATTTTGAAGGGTTTGCAATGGGGTTGAATGGGAGTTGGTGTGTACATATGTACATATATATAGTCCTTGATATGTGCTATATTATATAGATATAAATATGGACCCCTATAATAGATGAATCTTCATCACAATGACCACAATGACCCCCTATTGAACTAATCTACACGATTAATTTAATGGAAATTAAAATGAAACGAATCTCCCATAAATAGAATACTTTATCATCCCGATCGAGATCATCGTAAAACCGGACTAATCGAGAAGACCCAGGTCCAGACTCTGCACTGTGATGGGTCCTCCTCAACTCCTCAACTCCACTTGACCATTTCTCTTCTCTCTCTCTCTCCCTCTCTCCCTCTCTCCCCGTCTCTCTTTTCCTCTTTCTCTCGGTCTCTACATTTCCTTTGCTTTTTCTTTCATTCCCTTTTGGTTGTAGTAATATCGATTCACCCTATAATTATACACAACCCCCCACATTCCAAATCCTCCCGCCTTGACCAAATTCCCCTCTTTATACTTGGCCCGGTGCCATTATGTCGTCCCCCGTGGAGGAACGAAAAACCTATACCGAACCAAAGGACAAGCGCAAGGAGTCGGACATCTCCCCCACCTCCGACGATGGAACCTATGTGACTAAGCCCGACACTGATCGCGATGCGGGTCGCTTGAAGGTCGACACTACGCGTTATGAGCATGATGATGATGAGCATCCGCCCATGCGCACACCATCCGCGCGTAGGGAGCAGGCTACTCGTCTGGAAGATGATTTGCTGCTCCTGCAAGCCGAGCGTATGACCTCGCATTCGACCGGCGCACCAGACGATGAACACGACCGCAATTCGATCAAACGCTCCCGTTCGCGTCGCTCGGAAGCGGTGGATGAGTTCGATGAAGCTACAAACCCTCTGCACGAAAAGACCGCAATTTACAAGCCCCCCGAGAAACCAAATACCCAGATTGCCGTGTTTGTGAAGAAGCTGCACCAGTCGAGTTTCCTCGTGCGCTACTTGACCTACATTTCCCCTGTCGTCCTCCTCCTCTTGATCCCGTTGCTGGTCGGCGCTCTCAGGTATCCCGATGCCAGTGTGGGTGGTGTCGAATTGATGTGGTTTTCGATTTGGTTGGAGATTGTCTGGTTGACTCTCTGGGCAGGACGGGTGAGTTCCAGTGAATCATTATTCCCCCGTCAAGAAGCTGTACTGATATTTTCTTTTTCTTTCCGTTTTTCTTAGCTTGCTAGCAAGTGCTTCCCTCCAATTGTTGGTATTCTTGCGAGTGTATTCACCAATAACGCGAAGAAGTGGCGCGACATGGCCAAGCAGCTCGAGCTCCACGCGGCGCTCTTTTTCTGGTGGCTCGGTGTGGAGATCTCCTTCCTGCCCACAATGAAAAACCACCATGTGGATGGTAATAAGAGTACCAGGGGTTGGGAAATCACTCTGAACAAAATCATCATTGTCATCTTTGTGTGGACTATCCTGAATTTCATCGAAAAGATCCTGATCCAGCTGATTGCCATCAGCTTCCATATGCGGACCTATGCGGACCGCATCGAAATCAACAAGTTCCAGATTGGCAGTTTGACCAAGCTGTACGACTGGTCTCGATCCACTCTCGGTGAGAAAGATGATGCGTTTGAGGAGAAGAACGAGGAACCGACTCCTTCTGGAGTCAAGACCCCATTGCACTACGCTGGCTTGGCCCAACGCAAAGCTAAGGGTGCCCTGAACAAAGTTGGAAACCGGGTTGGCGATGTCGCAGGCGCAGTGGTGGCTGATGTCACGGGCCGCGCGGCTACTCGCAGTACAGATGCCTACCAGGTCATTTTGGCACTCTTGCGAACCACTGGAGGCTGTCAGGTCTTGGCACGTCGTCTCTATCGCACTTTTGTGAGGGACGGCTTTGAGACCGTTTTTGGTGGTGACCTGAAAGCCGCCTTTGAGGATGGCGAGGAAGCCGAGGCTGCCTTTGCCATGTTTGATCGCGACATGAATGGTGATATTTCCATGGAAGAACTCGAGGCCGTTTGCGTTGACATTGGTCGTGAGCGCAAGTCTATCACTGCATCCCTAAAGGATTTGGATTCAGTTGTCTCGAAATTGGATAATGTGTTCATGTTCTTTGTGTTTGTGATCGTGCTGATTGTGTTCTTGTCGCTCATCTCGACCTCGGCCGCCGGTGTGCTCACCTCCGCGGGCTCTGCTATTCTGGCCTTGTCTTGGTTGTTCTCTGCTACTGCTCAGGAGTTCCTTCAGTCGGTTATCTTTGTCTTTGTCAAGCACCCCTTCGATGTGGGTGACCGCGTGACCATCTACGGCAACGCTGGTGATTCCGGTCTTGGTGATGATTACTTTGTGAAGGAGATTACTCTTCTTTACACCGAATTCAAGAAGATGCAAGGCCATGTAGTGCAGGCGCCAAACAGCTATCTCAATGGGCTCTTCATCCTCAACCAGCGCCGTTCGGGCGCACTTGCCGAGGCAGTTCCAATCATTATCAAGTATGGCACCAGCATCGACCAACTCGACGCCCTGCGACAGCGCCTCTTGGAGTTTGTGCGCAGCGAGAAACGCGACTTCCAGAGCAACATCCTCACCGAAATGCGTGCCGTCACCGAGAACTTCTCGCTCACACTCAACATCGTCTTCTTTTACAAGTCCAACTGGCAGAATGAGGGTCTACGTCTGCAGCGCCGCAACAAGTTCATATGTATGCTCATGGTCGCCCTCCAGGAGATCGGCATCGAGGGCCCACGCATGAACCTCCAGGGTGCCAAGTTCGACATTCCCTTCCACGTCAACTATGGAAATGCACGCTCGACCGAGCGACAAGCCCCTATCGACGCCGAGGAGGTCCCAATCTCAGAAACCCACAACTTGCCAGAGAATACCGGAACCAGCAGCGGCAGCGCTATCCGTCACCCATCCATTCTCCGCAAGGGTATGCATACCGCCAACGCCCGTGCCCGCGGCCCGTCTGTCTCACAGCGCAAGCACGTCGACTTCTCCTTGGGCATGTCCAACATGGCATCCAACGATGTTATGGGAGATGTATTTGAGGACCGGGGTGTGGTTGTCGAGGATATCGTCCGTACCGCCAACCGCGATGCTGCAGAGCGCCGCATCCAGGAAGAGAACGAGGACGACGAGGAGCGCCGGAGCCGCACATCTTCTTCCCGGCATCGTCGCCCCTCCAACATGAGCATGAGCGCTCCCTCCAATAA
The DNA here is from genome assembly GCA_000576735.1 of Penicillium fuscoglaucum FM041. Classification (NCBI taxonomy): domain Eukaryota; kingdom Fungi; phylum Ascomycota; class Eurotiomycetes; order Eurotiales; family Aspergillaceae; genus Penicillium; species Penicillium fuscoglaucum. Next base: position 29,112 of record HG814341.1, read on the forward strand.
TGACGACGGTCGCCGGTCGACCGACGCTCACAGCTTCCGTAGTGGCCGGTCATCGCTCAGTCGCAACCGGTTCTTCCAACACCGCAGCAGCGTGAGCCACGATCGTGATGACTTGATGGAGCAGGGCCGCTTCGATGAGCCTACTTCGCCTCTACCGGCTACTGTCCCTGGTTTCAAGGAGCACCCCAATTGATTTTGAGATGTGATCATTTTCAATCTCGTCTATCGATGTCATCCTGGCCATCTTCCCATCTTCATTCACTGAACATACACTATTGTCATATTTTTTCCCTTTCTTTCCCCCCTTTCATACGTCGTGACACCCCGTGTCTCGACATCTCTCTAACTTTTCTTTCTACGATACATATATCCCCATATCGGCCTCGAAGCTCTTGTTCATTATTTTCCGGCGGCTTATTGATCATCTATTGCATTCATGTCGAATCTTGGTGACGAGACCAATAAAAACGTTCATTTTCTACCTGTTTTAGTGCATTACATCTATATTTATTCCAACAAGAGTAGTCGGCCTATGTCTTTGACGGCGTAGACATTCAACAATTCAATGGATCTGCCCAGGTGGTAGATTATATCTAAGAACCCTTTCCCATGTCTTTTCCCATGTGTTTTACAAGATTGCTTTCTTCATACTATATACAATATTGTATTGAGTCCAACCCGTACAGAGGACTTTATGTATAGCCCTAAGATGAACGTTCATCCCCACACTAGGAGACTTAACGTCGGGTTGCTACGAATGAATTGATTTGCGAAGTGGCTTTTATTCAAGTGGATGTCAGTGTCATTCCACAGGAACCATCCTTCGCTTCTGGAACCCTCAGATTCAACATAGACTGCGGTTCCGCCACCGGCCCCGTTTCAGATGGATGTCTCATAAAAAGGCCAACCGTGAAGAGGCCTCAATCAGCCGCTTTTGATTTTAGATTAGTAGGCGAGCGCCGGCCTCTTGTCTAGTATATAGGTTGGTGATGAAAAGCTCAATCCTAGTATTAGACGAAGAAACCGACAGGCATACCGGGATATCCGACTCTTCTCTGGATGATATTGTTGACTCATGCTATATTCCAATGTGGACTAGGAATAGAACATGATGCAAGCCATAATTGAGCCGGACTTCGTATCTCAAACCATCATCTCCGCTGTGCATTGCTGTATATGGATTTGGCCGTATCGCTTTGATGAAGTAGGACCAATCTTAGACATCGTTAGCCACACGATCTGAGTTCAGGCCAAACGACGAGGTTTCAGGTTCATGTGGCCTGCTGAATAATACGAAGAGCTTTCATTGAAGTATGCTGGTGATGCCGGGGTCCAATCATACATATGAGACTTTGAGACCAAATGTAAGGATTTGAGACTATGGATGTTAAGTTGGCCATACTAGATCCTAGAATTCTGCATGAATTGAGCCAAGTTTGATGGAAATGTCCTGAATAGTTGACCGTGTCATATAGTAAGTCTGTAAGTCCGACAGTCTGACCTGCGTTGCTTCCACGTCAAAGAGATCGACTTGTTTTGTCCCCCCCCCGACATCTTCTCTTACCAGCACATCTCTCCCTACGACTTTCCCCCCAGTCCTCATTCCCCATTCCCATTTCTATCCTAACACCACTTGTCCGTACATTCCACCATGCGAGGCGAGGTACGTATGCTCAATATTCTGCTGGACTGCTATTGTGTCTACGGTGTCGACATGTCCATACACTTCCCTCCCCACGCCAAGCTACACTGGCTCTCATCCACTCAATACCCAAGACCGAACCAAAGGAAGAAACACTCCCATTGACTTGAACCTACCAGATCTGTCATATACACATTGGCCAGGCTGGCACACAGCTTGGTAATGCTGCCTGGGAACTGTGAGTCTCTTCATTGTCTAGTATCCCCGATATCCCCGCTGATCAAGGTGCAATATAGGTATCTACTTGAACACGGTCTGAAGCCTGATGGCTTTATCGATCCTGATGTTACCGACGAGGCCGCAAAAAACGGATCTTACGAGACTTTCTTTACTGAAACCTCTAGCGGAAAATATGTTCCCCGTTCCATCTTCGTTGATCTTGACCCATCGGTATGTGACGGACCACAAAGTTCTCAGACTCACCAGCTAAATTAACTGTGCTAGCCCATCGATGAGATTCGCACTGGTACCTACCGTGATCTTTTCCGTCCCCAGCACCTGATCAGTGGCAACGAAGATGCTGCCAACAACTGTACGGACAAACCAATTGGGAGGTGAAAGCTGGCAACGGAGGAGCTAACATGTCGCAGATGCTCGGGGACATTACACCGTCGGGAGGGAGATTGCCGGATCTGTGATTGACAGCATTCGTTATGTGGCTGGTGCGAACCTCCTAACTCGAGCCTCAGCTTAATCACTCTCAGCTAATGTCTTCATAGAGAACTGCCATTCCCTGCAGGGATTCTTGATTTTCCACTCCTTTGGTGGTGGTACAGGGTCTGGCTTTGGTTCATTGCTGTTGGATCATCTGACAAGCATGTATGGGCGCAAGTCCAAGCTGGAATTCTCAATCTACCCTTCTCCACGTACATCGACTGCCGTGGTAGAGCCCTACAATGCCGTCCTCTCGACCCACAGCACCATTGAGAACTCCGACTGTACCTTCCTAGTTGACAACGACGCCGTGTACGATATCTGCCGACGTAACCTGGATATTCCTCGTCCTGGATATGAGCATCTCAACCGTCTCATTGCTCAGGTAGTGAGCTCCATCACATCCAGCTTGCGGTTTGATGGTGCACTCAATGTCGATTTGGCTGAGTTCCAGACCAACCTTGTCCCGTACCCGCGTATTCACTATCCGTTGATTTCGTATGCCCCGGTGATCAATCGCCAGCGCAGCTCTCACGAGAGTTTCAAGGTTCAGGATCTCACCTTCCAGTGTTCGTGGATACTCTTCCGATATGGTGTATTTTTCTTCTGACTCAGTCATAGGCTTTGAACCCAACAATCAGATGGTGAACTGCGATCCACGAAAGGGCAAGTACATGGCCGTGGCTTTACTCTACAAGGGTGACGTTGTACCTCATGACTGTACTATGGCTGTTCATGCCCTTAAGACTCGGGGTACTTTCAGTATGGTTGAGTGGTGTCCTACCGGATTCAAGTTAGGCATCAACTACCAAAAGCCAGTGCGTCGTCCTGACGATGAGCTTGCGTGTGTCGACCGTTCGGTTAGTATGCTGTCTAATACTACCGCCATTGCGGAGGCATGGAGTCGCCTTGATCACAACTTCGATCTTATGTATTCGAAGCGTGCGTTCGTCCACTGGTATGTTGGTGAAGGAATGGAAGAAGGTGAATTCTCTGAAGCCCGCGAGGATCTTGCGGCCCTCGAGAAAGATTATGAGGAGGTGGCTGAGGATAGCGGCCCAGAAGGGGTTGAGTACTGACTTTGACTCTGCACTTGTTGCTCCTTTCAGCACACATTCGAGGGAAGGATGGAGAATGTTATCAAAACTGAGTACGATCACCGTAAAAAAACAAACAAAAAAACAAATCAAACAAATGAGTACAAGAATAGTCGACCACTTATGTGGCTTGATGTCTCTGGTAGTCTTTTTAGATGTCTTTATTCGTTCGATATTTCCTGCGTCGTTGGGGTAGAGGCTATGTGGAATATAGGCGAAAATGGCCTAAAACGTGGAAATCGACTTTTCTATTTGTGAGGCTTTTCGCCTTCTTGTATAACCAACTTTGTCAACCCTCTAGTGATAACGCCATCAAATGATCCATGTAAAATTAATACTGTTGATACAAGTTGAAGAATCCCCTTCAACTGTCACTTGCGACATTGAGCTCTTGAAGGGCTTTCAATGCGTGCTCATAAGTCCACATTGTCACGGCACTTGCCGGCGCCGCCTTGAGTAAACTGACTGTCAAGCCGCGATACAGACCACGCACGCCCTGGGTGCGGACAATCATGGCAATACTTTGGAGAACTCCCTTGTACTCGGGGATATTGCGATGAACGTAGCGGGTCCTTGTTGGACCCTGTACTTGCAAGCGTTTACGTACCAGGTCTAGTGGGAAAACACCCGTCTTAGCGAGGACACTGGCCACCACACCGGCTGCGGCGTCCCCTGTACCCAACGGCAGAACATCCCAGGTCATGACAGGTCTGAGTGCCTCATATGCTGTGAAAAACAGTCCCATGTATGGCACAATTTGCGCCACGGCCGCAGAACATCCTCGGAAGAATCCCGGTGCGCCCTCATGTCGAGCGATTTCCACAATTGAGGCTCGCAGCGAGCCATACACCCGGTCCGGTCCTTGTGCGGCGAATCGCGTGCGGAGAAGGTCAAGCGGGTATGTTACTCCTGTGGCACATCCGCCTGCCAATGCACCCGAGAGGAAGGATTCGACGGGTTGGGGGAGTCGGTAGGAGCCGAGTTGAGCGAGGGCCTGGGTTGTTCCCCGATACGCGGTGAATTGAATGGCTCCGTAGCAGACATACATCAGTTCAGCAGGAATATTGCCTTTCCAGAGGCCCTGTGGGAAGAAATCTGGGTTAGGCTATTGGCATTGACGTTGAGAAGTGAGGTAACCTTTTGAACATACAGTGATTCCCTCTTGCCTCATGATCGTCCGCATGGTGGACAATGTCCCCTTGTAAATAGGCCCTTTGACACTGTGATGGGACGCAGGGTCTGATAGAGAATGGATTTGCAACTGCAACCTGATCTTAACGACATCCAGCGGCGCAATACAGAACCGTGATATTAGCCCTGCAATGCCGCCGGCCAATACGACCTGTCGCTTGGTGCCTTCATCTTTGAGATGCTCGCCCCCGGCCGACATGAGTTGAGTGATTGTTATCTTACAGACTAAAGATGTCTGTATGGTTGGGTTAAGTTAAGAAAATTGAAGTATGAAGATCCATGTTGATTCGTTGACTCTGCCTTGGAATGATAAAAAAAAAACAAAAACAACGTCAAAAGGCAATTTACGTAAGTTCCGGGCTTGCCCCGGGGAATGTCATTGCGGGAAGAATGATATTGCTGCCTGAGGTATCACTATGAGCCTGAGGTGTCATATGGAGCCTGAGGTATGAATCTCATGCCTGAGGCACTGGGACAGAATCACATTGAAGCCGAGGTAACTTATAGCTCCCCTCCATTTGTCCCGTGTGTTCCGTAAGGTAGACTTTGCCCTCCCTCTCTACCCTTTCACTAATCATCTCTACTTCTGAACTGGTTTACAGGCCCTTCATGCATCGTCTTCGAACTTCAGCTACCTTCTGGCAATTGCCACGAGCGTTGTCATATTCTATCCCGCGCCGTAACTTGATAGCTCCCTCTAGTAGGTTCAACGGCACTGTAGAGTCAGACTCTCACGACATATTGGAACCCGTTACCCCAACAATCGACCATCCATTGCCTATATCACAAGAATCCAGCAATCCCACGGGTGATGTGCGGAACTCCACCACTGACGAGGTTAGAAGAAAAGCCCGTGTGGATGGCATCCTAAAAGTGGGCAAAAAAGAGTCGATCTGGGCTGGAAAAGAGGAATTGTACTTGCATTTGGATAAAAACACAACAATCAAACTGCCATATACTTATCTGCGCGATTCCTGCCAGTGTGGAGTGTGCAAGGATCAACACTCGAAGCAGCGCTCGTTCCGCACAAGTGACATTCCCAAGGACATTGCTCCACGCTGGGTCAACTGGGATGGGACCAAGCTTTCAATTAGGTGGGCCAACGACATTGGGGGGTATACGACTGAGCATGAATCAACCTGGGACCGTGACTTCCTAAAAAAACCCATTTTCAACACCCATCGTCAACATCGCAGCGCGAACTGCAACCCGATCGTATGGGGACGAGCTCAAATGGACAAAAGTCAACATTGGGTGTCTTACCCGGACTATATCGCCGATGATTCCAAATTTGCCTCGGCGATGCAGCAGTTGCAGCGTCTGGGCCTTATCTTTGTGAAGGATGTTCCAGACTCACGATCGATGGTTGAAGCTATTGCAACACGCATGGGTCCACTGCGAAACACCTTCTACGGGTCAACATTCGACGTGCGCACCGTTCCACAGGCCACAAATGTCGCATATACAAACCAATTCCTTGGCTTTCACATGGATTTGATGTATATGAACGAGCCGCCGGGATACCAGCTCCTCCACTGTCTGGAGAACTCATGTTCGGGCGGCGAATCGCTGTTCGCAGACACATTTTCGGCTGCGAAACTCATGAAGGAGCGACACCCAGAAGAGTATAAAGTGCTTCGCGAGCAGCGGCTGGGATACGAGTATAGGCACAAGGATCACATCTACTACAATGAACGACCCATCTTTGAGCATGATTCCTACACAGACGAGCTGCGCCATGTCAATTACTCGCCCCCCTTTCAGTCTCCCCTCCCACCACGCGACGGGAAAGACCATGATGCTGAGCCTGTAAACAAGCTACGAGATGCCCTTGCCAGGTTCACTTCAATTATTGATAACCAGAAGCGTATCTTTGAGCTCAAGCTCAACCCGGGTGATTGCGTCATCTTTGATAACAGACGAATCGTTCATGCCCGCCGCCAATTCAATGCCAGCGTAGGATCTCGCTGGTTAGCAGGCGCCTATGTGGACACTGATGCTCTGCTATCCCGCTTTGCTGTCTGTAAGAATCAGCATCCATATGTTTGGACCAAGAAAGCCAAGAAAGACTTGGCGGCCAACAACAGAGACAATAACTAGGAAAGAAGCCAACCATAAGAAGAAGCAAGGGGCCAAGAGAGTGGGTGAAGAGGAACGGAAAAAAGGCTTGAGGGAGAACTAGAGATTGATCGGGTTCACAAGAACAACAGAGAAGAGAGTACAGTTCCAAAGATGAAGATCGATTAACCCAATATCTGAATGTGCTCAAGACTCGGTATCACCCCCATCTTCTGAGCAGTCGACTGAATATACAAATGTGACGTATTGTTAGTGTGAACTGTTTCGAGCTCTTGATCCATGATCCATTGCCTACAGATGTATGTATATCCAAAAGTTGTAAATAGAATGTATTCGTATTCTTGAAACCCGAGAGCAGCTTTAGTGCAAACACAGTTGGGATACAAGGTAGGTTGAACCACCAGTCCCAGCCTCTGAGGATGCGTTGAATCTGTCATGGTCAACAGGGATGCTCTGTGACAATGGATTGTGATTCGACGCTGCTTATTTCAAATTAAAGCCAGGGCGCGTCCCGCAACATTGAGAAGGATACGATATAATCAGACATGCATATAAGCCGTATCAAGACAAAAAAAACGTTTATCATTATGTTAGACTTATAGCATCTAGCCCCAGAGACAGGGGGGTCATGGGTATCGTGCAACGATCAACCAACCTCTCAAGCGGCCGTAGTGGGCTTGCTGACCGAGTGGTCAGTGAGGAAATCGGGGTCGCTGTTGATTTCCTCGCGGACCTGTACCGTTGAGTTAGTAATCGAATTAAAGGATCAGTGTGGGATGAAAAACGTACAATATCCAAGCCACCGACTAATTCTCCATTCACCCACAATTGGGGGAAAGTTGGCCACTCAGCATACTCCTTTAAACCCTGGCGCACATCCTCATCGGCCAAGATATTGAAGAAGCCATACTTTACACTACGCTCGCGTAGAATGCCAACTAGCTGCCGACTGAATCCGCATTGTGGGCTGCTCGGGGTGCCTTTCATGAACAACATGACAGATGCTGCCTTGACCAGCTGTTCGAGGCGGGCAAATAGTGCCTCCCGGGATTGTTCGGGTGTCAGAGCGGGGGCAGATGCGACGGCGGTTGCGTTAGCCGCATCAGCGGAAGGGGACCCAGAAGCGGTAACGGGAGCCTGAGTAGCAGTGAAGGGACCATCTTCACGAGGAACAGCAGACAGCGGCGGGGGAATGTTGGCTTTCACACCTTCCATCGGACCGACGCCACCCGCAACATTTCCGCGGCCAGCGTGGCGCTCGACAGCGTCACGAACCTTGACGGCATCACTTCCACTGATCGATTCCAAAATTTGGCCGCTACGGAGGCACACGACGAAGGGCACGGCAGAGACATCATACTCCTCCGAGATATCAGGTAGCTCCTCGGCGTTGATGCTGACAAACGAGATGGTGGGCGGGGTGGTGGCGGGGTACTGCGAAGCGAGGGCTGAAAGCACTGCGCCCATCTGTGCGCACGGGGCAGCCCATGGAGTGTGGAAGTATAGGACTACCAATGCAGAAGGTGATAGAGAAGACAGATGCGACGAGAAGTCGGCCTCAGATGTGATTTCGGTGAGTGTCGACATGGTGGAGCGTGTGTGAAACGAGGATGAGACGACTGGAACTGATGGCAAAGCCCGGAATCGACGGTGGGAGGGATTCTGTGAAAGGTCCAACAAATGTCAAGGGGAGGTCAAAGTCGAGAGGCGAAGAAGATGTGTTAGAGGAATGGCGTGATGGATACAAAAATAAGCCCTCCTGCACGGCGATCCCAGATTTCCAATCTTCCGGTTATCAGATCGTTTAGCGTCTCTGGCGTTTCTGGCGTGCCGTTTGTTTTAAGTAAGCCGAAAAGGTTGGGCACCTGGGCAGCGGCACCGGGAAAGCTCTTTTCCTTCATTCACGTGATTGTAATCTGTTGAATCATGTGACCTTATCGCGTATCATCCTGAATTTCCATGCCGCGAGTCCAGCGAGGAAACTACAAACCCGAAGACAACAACATGGGAAGAGATAGAAAGAGGAAGCTCAGCTCGGACGACCCGACTGGTCATCTTATGCCTCAGTCGCTCGGTCTCGCCGATGCCTTGTCCCGTCTCCAGAGCGATAACCCGAGCAGCGAAGGTTCGAACGGTAGCCATGCGTCAAAAAAGCGCAAAAGAGTTGATGGCGAGAAAGTGAAGTACCCAGATCTCACATACGCCGATGGAAAATTAGTGTCCCCTATCCGAATCGCCGATCTGCAGGGATTGCTCCTCTATTGCTTCGCCGATGGTATCGCACCACAATGGATTTCCATGAAGCATTCTGGCCATGTGCGCAAGGTGGTTGTGCTGATGGTACCTGGCCTAGAGATGGGCATGTTTGATGGGACAATCTCCGTGCAACGAGAATCAGCCACCGAGGAACAAGAGACGCAGGATGCCAAGATGGACGCGCAGGGAGCCACCGATGAGGCACCCAAAGACGAACATGCTGCTGATTACGAGCGATGGAAACAGGGCCTCCCATTGCCGGACCGCTCGCATCGCTTCAATCCTCGATCTATCACACGCGAAACCCTTCCCGAACCACTCAAGCCCCTGGCCGACATGTTCCCCCATATCTGGCCAGTGAAGGCGCCAGGCGACAACAAATACAATAAGGTTCATTCGCCACTGCAGGCAATCCTTATGTCCTCGCCCCCCAAGACCAAAAATGATGACTCCCGTGCAAAGGGCGCACGGCCCGCAAAAGTCGAGAAAGGCTTCGTCCCGAAACGAACACCAATCACAGCTTTTGTCACTTCACGCGAGGATCTACTGGAAAACGACTTTATCTTGCATCCTGTTTTCTTTTCTTCCGATAACGAAAAGTCTTCCCAGGTGGAGGCTCGTCAGCGTGGCGGGCAATCGGTGGAAGATGGATGGGTGGATACTCATGTTCCAACTCTGGAGTCTGCTCAAGCACCTGATGCTGAAATTGAAAGTGGCAGTGTTACTGATGGTCGAGATGTTTTTGCGCTGGACTGTGAGATGTGCATTACCGAGGGTGGTCAGTCCGAACTCACACGCATCAGCATGGTCGGCTGGGACGGCGAGGTGGTCCTTGATGAACTGGTCAAACCAGCACGGCCGGTGATCAACTATCTTACACGTTACTCCGGAATCACCCCAGAGATGCTTGAGCCCGTCACCACGACCCTTCATGATATTCAGCAACGCCTCCTGACTATCCTCACACCGCGTGCGATACTCGTGGGACACTCCCTTAATTCCGATCTTACCGCACTCAAGCTTGTCCACCCGTTCATTGTCGATACGAGCATCATTTACCCACACCCACGTGGTCCCCCACTCAAATGTAGCCTGAAATGGCTTACCCAGAAATACCAGAACAAGCAGATACAAAACGGCATGGCTGGGCATGACTCCATTGAGGATGCCCGTGCTGTTCTTGAACTTGTGAAGTTGAAATGTGAGAAAGGCGAGCGATGGGGCACGAGCGAGGTTTCCAACGAGAGCATATTCCGTCGACTATCGCGCTCTACCCGACCGAGTCATCTCCCTCGTCCCGGCGAGGAACGAACAGGAGCTGTGGTTGACTGGGGCAACCCAGAACGTGGGTTTGGTGCCCAGGCAACTGTCTCGATTGGATGCCGTGATGACGATGCAGTTGTCACTGGTGTCTCAGCGGTAATCAATGGCGACGAGTCCAATCCCTCCATTCCGGGAGGTGGGGTTGATTTTGCCTGGGCTCGCATCCGCGAACTCGAATATCTTCGTGGTTGGTGTAGTCGTCTCCCCGATCCGAACAACGCCAACGAATCCACCACTCTTTTCCCTCCCCCCGAGGAGACCACACCAACCACAGCCACTGGAAATGGGCATTCGACAGATCTACCCCAACCTGACGTCTTGGCGGACACTGTATCCCAAACTGTCTCTAATATTTCGCGCATTTATGACTCCCTCCCTCCGTGTACGCTTTTCATTGTTTATTCGGGAACAGGTGATCCCCGTGAAGTGGGCCGTTTACAATCCATCCACAAGCAGCACCGCGAGGAGTTCCGGTCTGGCAAGCCCTGGGATGAACTGACATACAAATGGACCGACGTTGAGGAACAAGCTCTAAAGAAGGCCTGTGAACGTGCTCGCGAAGGTTGCGGTTTCATGTGTATCAAATGATTTGGCCCAGGCCAACATAGGCCCATACTTCTATGTAAAAGCAGCCCCAAAAAGGGGAATTGATAGAATCCACATTTCATCCTTGTATCATGTGAAAAATCACCAACGTAACTTGCAGTACAGCCTTGAAAGTCCTAACACTTTCCACCCGTATATCGTATATATTATGTTGAATATCGGTTATTGTTGTAAAAGACCCCACCGGAATTGGTGGGGCGGAAGTGCAAGTCCCCTGGAGATTTCTCCCGACACCAACCGAGATCAAACCTCTCACACTACAACATATGAATCCCTTCACACGGGGAACAGCAGCCTGGCACTTGGTTGGCCTTGCGTCCGAGTTCCCAAGCATCGATGATGACAACCGGATTGTGCCAAGATGCAAGGCTTTCAATATTCCCAAGACAAATGGCGCCATAGAGCCCGTCGAAGATATTGACCTACCAGGAGAACTAAAGGACCAAGTCCTCGTATTCAAATACAAGGGCAAATACCATGCCATTGATCATGTGAGTTAGAGGTTTCTTCTGTTTCTTGTAGTCGGAAGGGTTGGGCTCATCCTTTCTAGCAATGCCCCCACTCGTCGTTCCCACTTTCTCGGGGCAACCTCTTTGATATTGAAGACTTTGGCATCGTTCTCAGCGCAGGTCTCACGTGTCCCAAGCATGGCTGGTCATTTGATATATTCTCTGGACGCGCTGATCGCGGCAACTACACGCTCAAGGTGTGGGAGGTGCAGCTGCGCGACTCATCGGTACCGGAGAGTACGGACCAAGAGGTTTGGGTGAGGCGGAAACAAAGAATTGGTTAATAATGGTCACCCTTTCTTGGAGTATCACAGGAAGTGCGCCTAGACTGAGTTGACCCGAATAGGGTCATAGCTACAGTTTGACAGCACTTTTTCTCCTTGCCTAAAGATATCTTGGAACTGCCCTAGAACCACGGGGATCCCCCCTCAAGTGATCAAATCCAAGATATTCAAGCTATTTAACGTCTTGTCTATCCAACTGGCTAAGTGGAAATATTCATATGGGTAGCCTCTCAATTCCTGATTAGGATTTTGACTTGAATTCGAACTTTATGGAGTCCCGACAACTTTCCTCTTTCGATGATTGTCAAAACTCCAAACTCCTTTTACGGAGCAAGGCTGAAGAGGGGAGTAAAGAATATGAAGCTTGTGTTGGATACAGCATCCCTTTGTGTGGTTATTTGTATCTGTTAAGATCCCTGACACCTGTTTGTTCAGGCCTCATGTAGGGCCTATAAAGGCCCATTTGTTCACGAATCGAAGCAAAATTACTATCCCCTTCTCTCCTGCACTTAGTCGCTTAATAGTACGTCGTTTGGGACCTCGTTTGGGTGGCTTGTTGCTCGGAATAGTGACGAAGTAGTTGGAGGATCCGCATTTCCATGTGAGCGCAATATTTATATTGACAACGGCATCTCGAACTCGCATACGGAGTAGACTGCTAGAAGATCATCAAGATTCTTTTTATGTACATACTCTTCCCTAGCGTATGAGCCTAAGAATGTTGTGGGCTCGAAATGTCCCAAAGTCGTGGATGGATGTACATTTAGCTGTTGCCCCGCTTCTCAGCCGCACCTCAGGGGCCCTGCTGAATTTCGGTTTCCAACAACTTCTGAGACGAGTGCTCAGGTGCTCAGGTTATCTTCAAAGAATGGAAGCTATTGGGGCAGCTTCTGCCATCCTCGCAATTGCAACAGCCGGAGTGCAATGCTCCGTGAAGCTCGTGACTTTTGCAGGACAGGTCAAGACAGCGCCGGAGCAGATTACCATGGTTGCTGAAGATGTGTCCTTGAATGCCAGTATTCTACAGCAACTGGGCGAATTGGCAACGGATAATACAGAAAATAAACATCCGACACTAGATGGCGATAGTAACAACACTACCGACCCCAATGTGAAATCGGTTCCCGATACCAAGACGACAATATCAAAACAAAGCATCTTCAACCCCACTGGGCTGAAGACAGTCATGAAACTGGCGAGAAAATGCGAGCAGATCTTTGAGTCCCTGGACCAGTCCCTACGCAAAGCCAGCCAACAGTTGCATGCGAAACCTAGAATATCGGGCAAGGTAAAACTGAGCCGCGCAGAGATGTTCAAATGGCCGTTCCTACTCCCGGCAATGGATACGCTGCGGAATGAGCTCAGGAATGTCAAGGGGACTTTGATGTTGATGCTTCAGGTCGCTATGCTGGCTTATTCGAGAAGGATGATGGGGGAGTGAGGCACCCTTACTTTCTCGTGTGGAATTGTTTTGAGGTCTATTGCTAATACAGATAGATACGGTGAAAATATTCAGCGCACAACGGCAATTGTTGCCTATTCCAGAGAGGATCAGAAGTTCCTGGTTCGGGCTATTGTTGCTGCCCAGAAAGCCCAATTGGGTAGTCCTGGAAAGGAACATTCAGCAGCTTCAAATACTGAATCAGTTAGGGAACCACCATTGGAAAAAGAGCACCCCCGGGGTTCGGGGTCATCTAACCACGGCCTATTTCCCACGGATCGCGGACTAAATGGCACAGCGGTGACTGCCCAAGAGTAGGTGGACCTTGTCGATTATAGATGCCCCTTAATAAGATAAAAGTTAACGCGGAGTAGGGATACAGAGATTATATATGAACCGTCCAGGTATGTGCCCCCAGTGTCTCGTTAAAACAGAAGACTGGTTCTAAGCAAATGACAGTGGATGGGGTTCCAGCCCAAACGGCGATTCCAGCGAAAGGTAAGATCTTGTCTGACAGCATGATATATTAGAGATATTCTAAGCCTTGTTTCTTCTAGACAACCACCATACCCTCAGTCCCCAATATTTCACTCGTCGCCATCGCGCATCTTCAGCATCAATCTCCTATCCCCGAGAGCGTCCATCACAAACCATCAAATCAATATCGTCTACGATGCCCGCAGCATAAATCTCCCAGATTCCATGATCAAATCCCGGCTCAAAGAGTGGAAGGCATCTTTTGACACAAATGTGCTCGATCAGCTGGCTGCTCTGAATACTAATGAATATGAAGCGCTGGACGCCACGAGGAACCACGGCGAAGGGACGCTCGAGTGGATTCAGTTCGGAGATTACCGTACTATCGTTGAAGGAATTGAACATCTCAAGGCTAGGACACTTACTATGGTCATGAGCGGGGTGCCCCAGCCAACTCCCAGGGTTGCGGGGACGGAAGAAGAGCAAGAGGAAAAGGTGATAACACACATGAGGGTATGGTGGAACGAGTTTTGCCCAGTGTTCCAATGACTGCTAACATAACTTTAAACTTAGATTCATCGAAGGCACATGCGCGCGAAAACGCTGATTGAATATGGCCTGCCCTGGGAATGGGATCAGGTAAGGATAGAACCTTTGTGTGCTGCCGCTTTGCGGCTCCAGCATTTTATCACTGACTATCCCTCAAAAACAGGATAGTGACCACCTTATCATCAAGAAATGGATCACCGACGAGTTTCTAGACGAGCTGTTTGCTCATACTCGACGATTGCAGCAGAGTGAGATGGTAACTCGGCCCTTGTCCACTATGACGGAATTGAAGGTCAACGACCGAAACAAAGATAAAATGTATCTCACTCGCAAAAAGCCTTCAACACGACGCAGCACCCATTTCATATCCAAGATCAGACAGAGCATACCCCTTATCAACAGACGAAATAAAGAGCAAGAAGACTTGGAGCAAAGTCTAGATGACAAAGCCGAGGCCGACATGAAGGAGCAGGAATTCCGGCAGCGACTTCACGGCGAGGTCGGGTACACCCAGGAGGAGGTTGAGGTGATCCTTTCTCGGAAGTCATCGGTTGTAGGGGAGCAGAAGAAGGATGAGAAGAAGGATGAGAAGAAGGATGAGAGGAAGGATGAGAGGAAGGATGAGAAGAAGGAGAAGAGGAAGGATGAGAAGAAAAAGGAGTGGAAAGAGACGCGAGAGAAGTATCAATTCGAACAACAAACAGATGGCGAAGATGATGACACCATGTCGGAGGGCGATGATGCAGAAGGCATTATTGATGCTCTACTGGCCAAATATACCATGTAATCTTACGCATCGAAGATACTTGCCGTCTACAGTCGTGCTGTGATTGTATAGGGCTATGGGTTTAGAGGTTACATTCCTGATCCGGTAATTAATCACTTCCAAGGTTGTTCCTTCATGGGGGAGAATAACAGAATAACACACTCTCATTTTTCAGTGCCCCACAAACCTGACTTCTTTGGAAGTAGAATCCCCAGAGCCAAGTGTACCAGGTTCGACCTCGGTGTGCTGTTCAGCTGGTATGTACAATGTACGTGGTGGTGCATCTAAGGCTTCATATCACACACTTTCTTTTTTCCAGTGGTACCAAAATGTCCCAGTGGTGACGCTTCTGTCCTGTCCTTTCAACTTCAACTTTCTGGCGACTTGACCAGCACCCTTTATGCCGTGGCCGAGAGAGCGTTTGACCTGATTAAAAAAGGATACGCTTTTATGTGAACTCTTGAATACAACAGGGGATCATCGGCGTCGACAATATATATATCTATATATCTGGTTTCGAAACTCTTTTCGAAAGGTCCTAGTATCATGTATGTCTATAAATCTAGCCTTGTCGATTATAGAATCCCCTCATATTTTGATGCCAGCTTCATAATTGACTAATTTTAATCTTCACTCCGAGAGAGTACCCTAGGAGACCCTCTGAGGGATAGTCCGAGGTCGGAACTCTGAGCTGCTGACTAAGTCAGTAACTATAGTTAGTAAGCAACGGGAAAGAACACAACGTCTCTGAACCAACGCTGATATGACCTTGGACTACGTGAGCAAAGAATGTTCCTACACGTCGTCTGAGCTTGACATCGGAATGGAAAAAAAAGAAAAAGAAAGAATAGAAAAACAGCGCATAATTTCTTTAGACGCATCGGCTACGTGAAGTGATCAAACCCATTAGTAGATCTAAGCCCGCGGATAAAGGTTCGAAATTCAACAGTGTAACGATTCTTCGACTAATTATACATCCCTAAGTTACAAGGTACTATGGCAAAAGATTACTGTTTACCACCTCGAACGGGAAGCTTCTTGGGTTCACTCTCTTCCCCCTGCGGACATTTGTTGAGCATCCAGGCGCGGAAGTTCTCACACATCTCGGCGCTCCACAGGGGGTGGTCGGGATCGGGGTTCTGCTGGGTAGCCGGGGGCATCTGGAGCGGCATGCGGCCACTGACTGTGGCTTCATAGATGTTGGCGTGGTGGTAAACGACATCCTCGTACTGACCGAGATTGTAACCATACTCGCTGCGCATGCACGCGATGTCCTGTTCCTTGAAGTAGTACTTGATGGTGTTGTGCCAGGTGACGTCGGTTGGGAGTATGACGGCCTTGGGGTTGCGCCAATTGTAGGTGCGGAAGATCTTGAACTCACTGCTCGTGAGGAAGGGGTACTCCTGGTTGTCTGGGGCGATGATGGAGGCCAGCGAGATCTTGCCCGTTGTGGCGAGCGTGAGCTGCCGCCAGGCCCGGTCAAAGGGGTAACCCATGCCACGCGGGTCCGGATAGGTCTGGTCCTTGACGTTAGCACCGCAGAAGCTGATCGACGGGGTCGGGACGTTGTCTGTGTCCAGCGTGTCGTCAGTAGCCATGCAGAAGGCCACGAACGGCATCCCCTCCGCCCGTCCTGCCGGAAGCATCAGGTTCTGCGGCCACCCGCACCGACACCACGACGAGGCGTGCTCCGGGTCTGGCTCGCTGTACTTGCCCATCTTCCGCGCCACCGATGATTCCTTGTCTAGCCGCACCTTGGTTGTGACCGAACGGTCTGTCAGGGTTACGGTGACCTTGTCCATCTCCATCCAGTGGTGGTAGTGGTTGACCAGCTCCTTGGCCGCGATGAACAACCGCAGCGTCACATGTTGAGGACTCTCTTTGGAAGGGGATTTGGTGCTGGTGATATCCACACTCCATTCATACGGCTCATGGTCTAGTTTCGCCTTGGTCTCAAGCATGTCTGTGGCCGGAGGCCCGAGGACACTGACTGCCCCGCCTTTGCTGTAAAGAGGGTGGTTTTTGTCCTGCGGCCGCAGTACCAAATTGGACAAAGTGACATGAGCGCGATACTGGTTGATGTCCTGCGGGTAACGGGCACCTGCCAATCGGCCGAAATCCTGCATATGCTTGGTCCACAGGTAGAAACAGGGGTCGCGGGCGGCGCGGTACGACATCTCGGCGAATTTTCCCAGCCCGTAGTTGTAGAGGATACCGTAGAGCTCTTTGTCAATCTCAAAGCCATCGTCCGCCTTGTCAAAAAACTTGTACTGCGCGTCTATCCCATGGGGGGTGGACGACCGAGCCTGAGTGCTGGTTTCAATACATTACTTACATGTTTTTATGGGATCTGGTTGGTTCCTGTAAATGTGGATACCCTCTCATTCATGCAAAATGATAAGGCTGGGTTCAGTCCGCAGCTTTGCTTCGATTTTTATAAAACTTGGCCAGACGATATTTAACCCTACGATCTAGATGTCCCCTAAATATCAAGATCGGAACCTAGGTAGGGCGTGAGCAATTTATGGTTGAAGCTATTGTCTAGAACGGTACTAGTGTATATGGGGCGAAAAGTAAATGGTTGGACTAGAGCATTCTACCCTAGGTTACTACCTATTATAACGTCTAATAACTCTTAGATTTTTATAGGTTATAGAGAGTATAGTTATATATATTATAGCTATATAGTAACGTTATAATCTAGGTAGGTCTTCTATAGTAAATTATTAACTATATTAATAGTTTTGATAGGGTTAGGATAGTAGAGACTACTTGTATTACGGAGAGCGGCTAACTAATCATAGTATTCTAAACTAATATCTTAATTGTAACTATAAACCTACTCGAATTCCTATCCCATGGGGGGTGGACGACCGAGCCTGAGTGCTGGTTT
>HG814342.1:0-46818 GCA_000576735.1 Penicillium fuscoglaucum FM041
CCATCGAAACTTTTCAATTCCCTGATGGGCTAGACGAACTCGATTGTGTGTTTTCTCGGGTGACTTGGAGTAGACTCCGGGTAAGGTTCTCAACAATATGCACATACGGCTTCTTGTGGCGGTCTTCTCACCTTCGATGAGCAGGAGCTTACTATACATCTCGTTCACCTTGGTCAATTTGAACATTCGACCGAAACCTGATGATTTTCATCTGATAAAGGCAAGCATTCCTTGCTCGCAGAAACACTGACACTAGTGCTTGTGATGAATAGGCGCGGACTCCCGGATGAAAAACTTATTTCTAAGCTGGATTCCCGGCTTTTCAGTGCCTCGAGAAAAACACCCGATGTTAACTCCGCCTGAAGATTGGTTCCGATCCTGTGCTCAACTAGTTGGGATTGGATCCTGAGATATTGTGGTGCAAAGCTGTCTAAGCTTGGGTCGCAATTTGAAAAGTGACAAGAATACACACCAGTCCCCACACAGGTATCAGGCTCAAGGAACTTTTTTTTAGATATGACAAAGTTATTGATTTTCTCATTGCACATATTAGTCTCTCGAACATAGTAACTATCATGAATTATGCGGTGTCCCGGCCCAACATTGTCAATATCGAACAATAACACAATGATGTAGCCAAGACCTTTTGTAAGATGCTAGAATGAAAAGAAACAGGTCTATATCATCGATGCCTGGAAACAACCAAGTCGTGCAGACAAAAAAAAAAGCAAAAGCCATGAAGCGCCAGGACCAGCCAGGAAGAAAAGCAGGTGGGAAAAAAGAAAACAGTCAAGAAATGCTCCAATGAGGGCGTAAACACATCATAGCCCTCCAACGCAACACAAAATTCGATGTCCCATTTACATCTGTCGCAAACCCTCTGCAAGACGCCGCTTGCCGAACTCCCAGGCGTTCATTAGACCCTGTTCCGTGAGATCGATATTCTTCATGTTGGGTGCATCCGCAGCCGGTGCGCGGCTGACACGCGAAGCGATCATGACGGGGTCAGTCTCGAGGATGATTCCGTCGTCAATGGTCTCGTCAATAGTCAGGGCGACGAGGTCGTAGTTCTCGACGATAGTGCGCTTGTCGGTTGCGCCCCTGATAAACGATCTTGTTAGCATCGTCCGACAAACTTCCCCGTTAGGATCAAAACATAACATACTTGAACAAGATTCCCAGGGCATCCCGTAGTGACAGTACAACATTGTACAGCAGCACCTCGTTCTCATCGGCGCTTCCAACAACGTAAATCATGACGTCGCTCTCCATCTTGAAGACCACAATGCGGTTGTCGTAAAGGATGACATCGCTGGCGGACTTGTTTGTCTTCTCGAGGAGACCCTTCTCGAAAGCACGCTGCTCCTTCACAGTAGGGTAGGGGTTGGCACCGGGGTAGTCAGTTGAGTTCGGTGCAGCGCCGGCGGGGGGGTGTGGTGCTGAGAAGTACTTTGCGTAGATGCGGGAGCCATCGTCGGCGGACATGACAAGGACCGCATTGACGGAGAAGAGGGAGAGAGAGCCGGTCATGGTGATTATTGTTGTGGTGGGGAGCAATTGGGGAAATACTGTCCTTGTGATTGTTGATGCTCTCAACCGCCAATCTGGCCGGAGGCGGAGACGCACTAATGTTGTTCCGTCCGAGCTCCATGTACTATGCGGGTGAACTGGAGACCAACAGTGGACGTGATTGGGAATAAATTCATGTATATTTGATTCTCTAACTTGGTGCTAGCACTCAGTCGGCTTCAGTTTATTTCTGCTCTGGTTGTTTGTTATATTATCGGTGTGATAGTGGCAAATTGACATATATGGAGATATAGCCAGCCATTCGTTGGCCTTCGTCCTCAATTGAAATACTACAATACTGGAATAAGATATACACCTCAAAATTTGGGGATATAACATGAAATGAGTGGAAAGACATCATCGTGAAGGAAACATGGGGAATAATATATATCAAGATAAACAAAAACCATGATGTATCAGACTCCCTTCGAAACCACATCGCATGGGGAAACATCGTGATCAGATCGCGTCAAAGGAAACATGAGAAATCGGGGACCTTGAAATACAGGCGAACATTTCGAGACATGAGATTGCATTATGTGCATCATAGGGGGGGTATGGGTATGTTAAAAATATGGTTGAAGACCAGTTTAAGATCACATCAAATCATACTGCCCGGAAAACAAGGCTTACTGCGGCGGCGCAGGTTCATCGGTGCTGGAGCGATTCAACCACGGAATCCAGCTCGCGCGGTTCGCCTTCTTGCGTGCCGCTTCCTCTTCTTCCTTGATTCTAGCGGTTTCGCTGACAAGCCGTAGAGGGCGCAATTTGTCCTGCTGCATCACCGCTCCAGTGTAGTTGTTCATGCCGCTACTGGATCGAGGAGGGCTGGAGGTAGCTCCGGTAGAGGCTGTATCTCCGTGGGGATCACTTGTGACACTAGGGGAACTGCTGCGACCAAACCGCTCGGGTTGGCTGGACATAGACGGTGCGCGGCTCATGCTGGATATATAGCTGGCGGCTCCAGAGAACATGCTCTGACGCGATCCAGGGCCCATTGCAGTGGGGCTGATAGGTCCGCCCGAGTTGCGTCCGCCGCGGTACATGTGACCAACGACACTCGCGGCATTTGGGTCGACTTGTTCCGAGCGGCTGCGACGGTGGCTAGCTCTCACAGACTGCGTACGGAATGGAATGCTTGGTGCAGTGTTGGGGTTCTCGTTGGGGTTGTTCCCAGATGGTTGCGGTGGAGGCAACATGCTGGTTGGACGCGACCGAGGTTGGGTTGAAGGGCGGGAAGTTGGAGCACCGACAACCGACTTCGCTCGTTGTAGGAGACTTTGTGACGAACCGTCATCTTTCTCCGGGGGGGTTGGGGGCAGCTCCTTTTCACTACCCGCGGTCTTCGTAGTAGAGGCTTCATCATTCGAGTCTAGAATGTGCTCAAATCCATCATGCATAAGCAGTCTGCTGATAATACGCTCTATATAGAGTGTCAAGGCTTTGTTCTGATCTTTGAGAGCCTTCACCTCTCCGTCCGGTTGAGCGGCATCGGTTTCAGGCGACTCATCCACAGATTCAAGCTCATCGGCTAAGGACCCCAGACCACCTGCCGACTCCTTTGTGGGGTTGGCATCTCGCATGAATTCGCCCTTGGCAAAGTCTCCGGTCAGGGTCTTCTCGCTGAGAAGAAGTTGATAGCTTTCATTGTCTTCCATCAAGCGAGCGTTCGCCACGCGGGCCTCGAGCAAGTCTTTCTCTAGTTCTCGCTGACGGCCACCACCGGCGTTCTCCATCTCAACGAGTTTGATCTGTGATTCGGCCAGTTCGAGGCGTAATGACTCGATGAGTTTGTCTTTCTGGAGCAGAAGTGTAGAGTTGTTGCGGGACGGGCTGCGCTCGATGTGGGAAGAGGGCGCAAATTGACCATCCACGTCCGGGGACGATCGATTGCGGAAGCTCGCTATACGGGAGGTCAGTCTTTGAATATAATAAGCAGCGTTTGTAGGAGTATGGGTGTCTTACAAGATCGGGAGACCTGGCTGCGGTCTCCTTCTGCGTTCATGCGCTCCTTCTGTGCCATCGAGTCCTTCAAGCGTTGAATCGTCGCCTGCATTTCTTCCTCCCGACTAGTCTGTTGTTCTTTCTCTTGGAGCATAGCATTCCGCTCCGACTCGTGGTTCTGTTCTAGATCCCGGATCTGACGACCCTGGTCCCGAATGTCACTGTTAAGGGCCTCAATCCGACTATCACGCTCATGCGCCTGATCCTCCAACTTGGTCTGTTCACTGATCGCTTCATCCAGGCGCATTTGCAGAACGCCGAGCTGTTTTTGGTATTGTTCGGAGGCATTTTCGGCCTTCTGGAGTTGTGCCCGCAGTTCCTCGATGAGGGCGGCATTCTGAGCCCGCGCCTCTTCTTCGGAGGGGTCGTTGGAAACTCGTGGAACATTTGACATGCTGAGATTGGAACGGCCAGGTTTTCTTGCAGCTGCGCGCGCGGAGACAGGAGTTGAACCTCTTAAGGAGGGGGAGCGGTTGAGACCGTTGGTTGCGCTGGGCGAGCGTGCATGCCCTCGTGTGGACCCGTTGTTGGAGTGCGGATCTGCGGTCGATGATTTGCTGGAACTGCCGGGAGTTCCAGCCTTTCGAGGCGTTGCTGACATGGTGAAGGCGCCGAGTCCAACGCTGGCGAGTGTATAAGAAAAATAAAACGTATATAGCCCCCTATTATGTTTCAATTGGGGAAGGGAAAAGAAGATTCCAGGGTTGCAAGTGTAATTAAGAGCGGTCAAAACTGAGTGGACACCTTGTGGAGAGCGCTTGTATGGGCAGCCCGAAGGCCAGGAATGTAGTTGAAAGCTGTCACAGGTTGATTGCGTGCCACATGGTTGATCGGAGTTGGAGATTCATCGGAAACAATGGCATGAAAGTCGGAATGAGAAAGAAATTGGGAAAAGTGATGGTTGCAGACCTTAAATCAAAGTTGTCTTGTTAGGGAATGCGGATCCCCTTACTGTATTCTAAAAATACGCAACGGCTTTGGGGGCTGGAGCAATACGAGAGAGAGTAAGGATTTTCTAGAAGAGGAAAAGAGAAAAAGAGAAAAATAGGGAGTTACTGAAATCAGGAGGTTGTGAGATTTGAATTTATTATTTCACAGTTTAATCTACTAGGGGATATGTAGGCTGTTGATATGGCATGAGCCCATGAAACAACCAATACAAGCGCATTTAGCTGTTTCTGAAAAGGAGATAGATGCCTCAGGCACCATACTCGGAATAATGTACTTCCTTCTCCACACTTAATTGAGATCTCCATACATCCTTTACTCCGTACGCTCTGCATCCACTTCAATCCAGATTACAGAGTTCTTACATTGCAGTTATCTGTACTTTACACTCCTGAGAGTCCTCAACAACTTGAAACCTAACTTGGGCCTCCAATACGCACATATCCCGATATTACATCTCCATCATCAGGCATGGCGGCCCAACAGGTGATACCACCTCAATTACAGAAACTCACCCTATCGATGAAGTCCATCAATATTACCTAAATGCTATACATATTATGAAAAATGTGCACTCGCACAAGGCCAAGTTGGTTGTTGTCGCTGCTAACAGTCCCAGCTCGAGTACTCCGTACGCGTACGGATGCATGATGCATGCAGTGCTCGCCAAGACCCTAGGGCATCATCTCTCGGGCAACCACCTGAGTCCCCTTCTTTGTTATCGCGCCAAAGTCGGAACAACGTGGACTAATAACAACAATGGATAACACATCAAGTTGGGTACCACTTACGCCACCAGCAATCGAAGTCCTGTGACTTGGACATCCCCTGGCACTGTTTAAGTGGACGAAGGGGAGAGCAGGGATGACAACGATGGATCGAGCTCTGCGTACTCCGTAGACAGGATCTGATTGACTCTTTCTCGAGTAGAACCATGGACTGATCTCGAGGGTACGTATGTACTTCTCGATAGAGAACCAGGTCATACAAAGAAATTGAACAACATGACGCATCCACCTCTTAGACCTCCCTGTCCCTAGAGGTTGGTGGGAGTGATCAAACCCATGGATATGTTACAGTTATGATGTATCTTTAAGATTAAAGATGGGAAACACGTACAGGTGTACGCAATCAACTCTTCCAAGATTCCAATGTTAGAACATGGCAACCTTCATTCAATCTCATCTTACCTGTCTTCTTTTATGAGTACCGACGGTAACCGCACTACTACCTTAGAATTCCTGGAAGCACTAGTTCCTGATGAGGGACTAAATATTAAAACCCCTACCATAGGGGTCAGGTGACCCACAAATCTAAGGTGCAAGCTATTCCCGAGGTGCCCCCGGAAGGCCGCTTTAGGCTCGAGGTCGACCTTGATTTTGTGTGTGTGGAGAAAGCCAAAAATCTAACAAGGAGACACTTGAATACATTTCTAAACAACTGTGTCCTTGACTTGATCAACATCAGCACCCCATGGCACATTCCCCACGAACGCCTTCTGGTTCTGATTGCCTGGTTGCTCGGCATCAAAGTCCAAACGGTCAGGGATCTTCAAACCAGCCGGGAAATGGTACCTCACAAACCATGTCGACACCCCGTCCCGGTACAGCCAAGGGTCCTCTGTCCGTCGCTGCCATGTTTCCAGTTTTGTCCTTAGATCCTCAAGCACAGCAGCATGCTCCGGATCCTTGACAAGGTTGTGCACTTCATTTGGATCGTTCTCCAGGTCATACAGCTCTTCTGGCGCACGGAAGAAGTAATCCTTGAGCTTTCTCTCGCCGATCATAATCTCGCTATCTGATGAGTTCCGAATATCTTCCCAAGAAAGAGACCCGTAAATGTCAGCCGCAAATGGGAAATCCAGGCGCCATGCGAGATTTCGGTGGTATTTGTATCGTCGATCCCGAATGAATCTTGTCGGCCAGTAGTTCGTCACTTCGTGGAAAGTGTGCGACCCGAATACTTGGTTCCACTCTGATGGTTTGGCGTTGGTTCCAAGAATAGGAAGCAGCGAGTTTCCAAGGCGCTTCTTCGCCGGGTCTACTACGCCCGGATGTCCAACATAGTCAAGCAGAGTGGGCAGGATATCGACGTATGAGACCATGTCAGAGTTTACCGCGGGCTTCAGCTTTGGATGTTTGATGATAAGAGGCAATCGCACTCCTGCATCGAAAAGAGTAGTTTTAGAGTTGATAAAAGGTGGGCCGTTATCGCTGATGAAGATGACGAGAGTTGACTCAGCCAAGCCAGCGTCTTCGAGAGCCTTCAAAACAAACCCGATACCCTGGTCCAGGCGATGAATTGAGTTATAATACTCAGCCAACTCGAACCGGGCACCGGGAGAGTCGTTAATAAAGGAAGGAATCTCGACAGCATCACTGGTATAGGTGCCTTTCGTGATTCGGGGATCGTATTCTTGGTCGTTGCCGAATCCACCACGTGTACGATCGCGATGCGGATCATGGAAACCAATGGTCAAGAAGAAAGGTCGTTCATCGGCCAGAGATTCTTGGAAGAAGTCATTGGCTTGATCAGCGATCACAGCCACATCCCTCGTTTCGCTCTCTTTGGCGACCTCCCAGGGATAGACTGGCGCGGGTCCGACGTGAATCTTTCCCAGAATACCAGTCCGATATCCGCTTTGATTTAGCAAGTGTGGTGCCGTTTCCACATGATCAAAAGTGACAAAATGATGGCGGTGACTGGCAAGTCCATACTGGCCGTTCTGGTGGGTGTGCAGGCCTGTATAGATCACGGAGCGGCTGCCGCTGCAGGACGCGGTGCTTGCAAAGGCATAATCGAATTTAGTACCTTCTGAAGCGAGATTGTCGAGATTCGGTGTCTTGATAGTCGATGCCCCATAACAACCAAGTTGCTTACCGAGATCATCGGCGACCATCAACAGCACATTCTTTCTACTCGACATGATGACTCGGTAGATTCGAGTAAAGGTTTTCTGGGCTTGGTTTGTCGAGGACTTGAAGAAAGAAAACCCACCGATTGGAAAGATATGTTCTTATTGTATGTCCTATGTTATTGGTGGATTTACGCCATTTGGAACTAGCTCCTCTTAGGCTCGCTGTGAGCGCCATCTGACAGCAAGATGATGTGCTTGCTTGTAAATTCCCAACTACAACGCCACTAATGCTTAGTCCCTTGAAGCCTTTGATAAAATATTAATTAAAAATGTTGCCATCTGCAAAAGTCTTTGGCAATCGTACCGAGGTCCCATGAACAACCCACTATCTTTATAGTGATATACTATCCTACAACAGCTTGGTGATAAATCCCGCATAAACCGGTGTCATCGGACTGAACTATTACAGTGGATTTGTCTCACTTGTTAATTGCCAATGGTGTTACTAGTGGATGGAGGAATTATGGCGTCTTTTATTAAAGATATTGATCAAAGGGACTGAAGACCCTATACAATCTAATTGTATCAGAAACAGTATAGCTATTTAACTAGCTCCCTAACTAGAAATGCAATAATATAGAACCAAGAGTGAAGGGAGATTGGATTGCACATTTTCATCACTCCACGATGAAGTTCACCGGTTTGCTCTTGCTTCCCTTGTTGCGTATCACCGTGGGCCAACTTATTGGCCCCGTTGGTCCAACAACCGACCTTCAAGATAAAACATTCGAGTGTAACATTCTTGATTATGGCGCTGTAGCTGATAACAAGACTGACATCTCCACTGCACTGGAGACGACGTTCTCGGACTGTGTTCGCAAACATCCGGGTAGCCGACTCATTGTCCCCGAAGGAGAGTATCTCATCGAGCGAGGTGTAACTCTCATCAATGGCACCAATTGGGCATTCCAGTTGGATGGGCTGATCACAGCTGCATATGGCGGTGATTGGAATATTGCGCGTGAGTTGCTACTCCAAGGATTTGCAGGCACAGAGATCATCAATGCAACCATCAATGGGGAGGGTGATAATAAATTCTTATTAGATGTGCTCGTCATTGTCAATGGTGAGTTCACATTTCCAGACATCCTTTTTGGGGCTCAAGATTAACAAAACAGCTGTGGATTTCGAGTTTTATTCTTCGAATGGCAAGGGTGCCTTCCAAGGACAGGGTTATCTCTACCGGAACCTTGGAAAGTAAGTTATGGACCATTTCTATCGTTTCTATGAGATTTGTGAAGCTAACACATCGAATTATAGCACGGATCGCCCGCGCCTGGTGCGTTTGATCTCTCCGACCAACGCCTCCGTCCATGACTTGATTCTAGTGGACAGCCCCAAGTTCCACATTATCTTGGACTTCGCCATTAACGTTGAAGCCTACCATTTGACCATCCGGGGAGGAAACCTGGGTAGTTACGATGGCATTGATGCCATTGGAACCAACTATTGGATCCACGACAATGAGGTATGCATCTCGAGTCAGGATTTTCATGTTTTGCCCAAGCTAACACATATTGTAGGTTACCAATCGGGACGAGTGTGTTTCGGTGAAGAGTCCTTCTCACCATGCCTTGGTTGAGAACCTAGTGTGCAATCAGGCAGGCTCTGGTATATCCATTGGCAGTCTGAATTCGTCTGCCGAGATCTCAAACATCGTCAGTACCAACCACATGTGGATATCCCATCGAGTGACTAACATTGCAGTAGGAAGCACGCAACATCAGCATTATCCAGGGTAACAACATCGCTTTCATCAAAACATACCCTGGTGGATCCGGCTATGTTACAAACATCACTTTTACGAATTTCCGCTCTTTGGGAAGTCTCTATGGCTTGGATATCAACCAATACTGGCAGAATACCTTTGAGCCCGACACTGGTGCTGTTGCATTGAGCAACCTGGTTTTCCGAAACTTCTCTGGTATGTCATTGTCAAGATTGACACCTAGAAATATTCTAACAAGATTTATCAGGCTCTGTTGCCGATGGAGTCAAGCGCCCTCCACTTTACCTCGTTGCGAATGACCTCTCATTTGCTACCAATGTCACTGTCGAAGATTTCTCAGTGTGGACAGAATCGGGTACTACGGTTGTAAATAAGATCAGCAACATCTTTGGCACTGGAGATGACAGCTATGGGTCAAGCAATGGTATCAAGTCTCTCGGCGCGGGAGAATCACCTTCGCCTTATTCCAGCACCTACACCATTACAGCATCCCCAACTGGCTGGAAGGCCCCCGCGACCCCTACTTGGGCTGTGCCTAGTACGGGTTATGGAAGTAAGCTCTTTGCTCGGTTTTTTCTTTTTCTTTTTCTTTTTCTTTTTCTTTTGCATCAGATAACTAACCTTTTCTACAGCGGCATCTCCCATTCCGGTCTATAGTCCAGCTCCTCTGTGGCGCCCAGGTGGTGTGGATTATGATTTGCATTATTGGGGAAGCTTCTAAATGACAAGTTATCATTGGAGAATGCTATTATAGGCTTATTGAGAGGGCATTCTCTGGCGTCGCAGGGATGTTTAGTATGCACGAGGTTGTTGGTAGAAGTTGGATGATGTTGCAGGGGTTAGATTTAGTCGAATGCATATGCAAGAGGAGAAAATCTGATTTTCCATTTATCCGTATCAAAAAGAAAAGATTATTCCAAGACCTTACGATATTTTTTTATTTTTTTACTGTTTCTACATTGTTTTGTGACGATAGAGCCCAATATCTACCATAGTCAAGAAACGCCATCATCCCCAGCTCTCCAACCACGTATTTCCAAGCCTTCCACAATTCAGCAAAGCTTGCTAAAGCCAAGACCCCTTCAAATAGCATCAGTAAAGCAATATTTTAACGCCAGCGCTTGTGCCATGTGGTAAATTAACCGGTAAGGTGAAGGTCCGGTGAACAGGATTTGGGAGCGCCGATATTGATGGTGGCGTTAGGACCCTCAGTTCTCGTAGAAATCAAGAAGTTAGATATATTACTGTAAGACAGTATTTTCCACCAATCTAAGCAAATACAATCCAAAATGGGCATCGCTCACTGAGTTGATTGGGCAAAGACTGATGCAATCAGGCGCGAGCATGGCGCAAAAATCGGCTAATTGGCAAGGCTTGTGTTCATTCACCAAGACATCTTATCTTTGACTCACGCCGTTAAATATTTGCTTGACACTTACCAGCCAGGCGTTCTTTAGACCGTGATAGCGTTCTTTTCAGATACTAGGATAATTCGCCATCTCTCCATTAGGGTCTCATCCGTTCACTGGCGTCGATGGCATCATGCAGATACTTGAGCACGAATTTTGTGCGACTTTTCACACCCTGTCAAACTGATATTGTTATTTATCTCATTTGATATATAAAGTGTTCAACCTCAACAAGAATGGATAGCATTCAACTCAGTGCCGAAGTTGCAGTTTCGAATCCTTGTTTGTCTTGTCCTTGATTTTGGACCCGTACACCGAGGATAACCATGACATCGACACTTTCCAAAGGGCATGGGTCGGATTCTGAGCCTCAGAACGACAGTCATCAACACAAAGATGGTACTGTGGTAACAACCCTTGCCGAGCCAGAGGAGCAACGGGAGTCCCTATCGCTGTTTAGTGCGCTTTTCTCTCGAAAACGAAAGGGCGACCCGGACTCTATTGCGACAGTTCGAAGTGTGTTCGATGATCCTCAGTTGGCGCAATTTTACCAACCTTGTGCGGAGTACGAGAATCTGCACAGATTCGATCCAGACGAAAGATGGACTCACCGTGAGGAAGTCTCCGTGCGCCGCAAGACCGATTGGAAGATTCTCCTGTGGATCCTTATCATGTTCTTCGGTCTCAATCTCGATCGAGGAAATCTGGGAAGTGCCGCGGCTGATAACCTGCTCGACGATCTGAAGATCACCACCAACGACTACAACAACGCGCAAAACATGTATCGCGTCGGCTTCCTTATTGCTGAGATCCCGTCTCAGATGCTTGGAAAGAGATTGGGACCAGATCGTTGGATTCCCTTTCAGATCATCTTGTGGAGTCTAGCATCCGGTGGCCAGTTCTTTATGCAGGGTCGCTCGGGCTTCTTCGCTTGCCGCTTCTTCATTGGCCTGTTCATGGGTGGCTTCATCCCAGATTCAATCTTGTACCTTTCGTACTTCTACACCAAAACCGAAATGCCATTCCGTCTTGCATTGTTTTGGTTCACTGATTCCATGTCAGGTGTGATTGCCTCATTTATCGCTTATGGTGTTCTACACATGCGCGGTGTGGAAGGCCGCGAAGGTTGGCGATGGCTGTTTCTCATCGAGGCACTCATTAGTCTCGTGATAGGATTCCTCAGTTTCTTATTCTTGGTACCGGGTCCTACCCAGACAAAGACTTGGTGGAATCCTAAGGGATACTTCACCGAAAAAGAAGAGAAGATCATTGTGAATAAGGTGTTGCGAGATGATCCGTCCAAGGGCGACATGCACAATCGCCAGGCCCTTTCTCTCAAAATGTTCTGGCAAAGTTTGATGGACTATGACCTGTGGCCGATTTACATCATTGGAATGATTTTCGAAATACCCTCTTCGCCACCGAAGAGCTATCTGACGCTTTCACTCAAAGGGATTGGATTTAGCACCTTCGAGACTACTTTGTTGACAATTCCTGTCACTGTTTTCGCTTCCATTAATTTGCTTCTTATAACCGAGTTGTCTGAGCGTTTGCAACAAGTCTCCTTAATCGGTCTTCTCAGTCAGATATGGACTTTCCCACTTCTCATCGTCCTGTACACATCAGTTGGATCGCTGTCACACTGGAGCATGTATGCGGTTTCTTTCATTCTTGTGGGTTGGCCAAACCCGCAAGCAACACATGTTGGCTGGTGCTCACGCATCAGTAATACTGTGCGAACTCGAAGTATCAGTGCGGCGCTTTTCAATGTGACCATCCAACTTTCCGGAATTGCGTCCTCCAACATCTACCGCGCAGATGATAAACCAAACTACCGTCGTGGAAACGGTCAACTCATTGCTGTCAACGTCGCTACTATGGTTGCCTATGTTCTAGCAAAGGTATACTACACGCGCAGGAACAAATGGAAGAAGGCTCAATGGGACAAGTTCACCCCAGAGGAGAAGGCAACTTATCTGAGCACTACTACTGATGAAGGAAACAAGCGATTGGACTTCCAGTTCTATAGCTGAGCACCATTCCTATGTGATATCTGCTACATCTATATGTATTTAGGATTAGACCTCATTGGGGTGTTCTATTCTGTTCTCGTCATATTTAATATACCAGGGAGGAGGGGGGCACTTTCTCGGAATCAAAAGGATCTTCGTATAGTATTCCAAGTTTGGCTATGTTGCAAATCCATGTAGAGATTCCCGGTCATGTAAATGTACATGTCTATGCCTCATTTCTGCTATCAAGGAGAGGATCGCGCTCTGATAACCTTGGCTTATTCTCTGCAAATTGCTCCCTATACACAGCAAAGTGCTGAAAGATAAAGATGAGATCGAATAGGACGGTGATGTTGCCCAGCAGTAGTTTGGCGATGTTGCCGACAGCGCCCGACCAGTCTCCTTGCATCGAAGAGTCCAGCACTAGCTGTGTCAGTGACAGAATCGCACCGGACAGATCTAGCAGAATTGCCACGATGGAAAATCCCTCTGTTGACTGTCGCCGATAATTCATCACCGCCTGAGGTGTGTATTTGACGGCTGTCAGGACCACCTTGATCATACCGACCACATAGACCTTACGCGAATATTTCCGTCAGTATATGTTGACTAGTAAATGAGTTCATCCGTCGCATTGTCCTCTTACCACATCAATCCATTCCCACGATGCCGACACCAAAACGCAAAGAATGGCCAGGGGGACCACCCCCAGACAGCCCCAGAAAACTACGAGAGCCAAAGTACTCGGCCGCTGCGGCTTGGACTCAAAGTTCCAGAACCGAGTGCATAGGAAATGGCTACAGATCCAGCAACAGATCAGCGCTCCGTGCAGGGCGTAGACGAAATCATTCCATTGGACAGTCGGTTCAGGGCTCTGCGGATGTCGCTGGGCATACTGGGCGCGCACGACCGGCGAAAAGAGGAAGCAGGCATTGGAAACGGTGTATGCGGACAATCCGAGCACGTTGAGCAGAGCAAAATCAATGGAGAAGCCGTCTGTCGAGCGGCGGCGGTGGTTGTATAGGACTTGCGGATAAAATGACAGCGACCACAGGATGAAATAGGCCCAGCCAAGGGTTTGAGAGATGCTTTCTGTCCAGGTTGCATTCATCATGGAGATGTAGATAGATTTCAACAAGGACAAAATTGAACTCGGTGGAAATTGAAGATCGTCTGATTCCCACGTCTCGGAATAGACTCCGGAGTTCGGGATATTCGGAGTTCAGCCTCAGTCCTCAGCGAGCCTCAGCGGCGATCTATGATATCAATAGGATGACCAAGCATCGATGCGTAAGTTGGACGAACGATGGTGGCAGAGATTTCACTATGTGCCCAGTAACTCGAATAGGGGTTTGCTCTCCCTGGCTATCTGTAGTCTATAACATTCACAATAGCGGCAAGATGTGTAAATTGCTCTCTTCTTTTGCGATTCTGACTATTGTAAATATCATATATGGGTATTTTATATCAGAAATTTCCTCAGAGTAATATCCATGGAGAGGAATGATTTTCAACGTATCTAGAGGTGATACTAGTATGTAACGAGATATAGTTATAGTTATATATATGTAGCTAACAAACGTGATCAACATGTCATATACGGCCAGGACATGCATCTCCCAATTTATTAAGCCCTTTTTGAAAAGAAATTATAGATACGACTAATATAGATGGACTATAACACAGGTGGACAAAGCCTTTCTCGCTTCATTCTTTTTGGTTTCTCAGGTAGAGTTAGGGTTTTAACTCCGAGATATCGGACTTTGGTTCAGACTCGGGATTGTTAGTCATCCGCTACTGAGCTCCGGGTTCGAGGTCATCGATCCCATAACATCAAGATGGCAATACATAAGCCTTTGCGAATCAAGGACTGAGAATCATTGATAAATCAGGGCCTCAATTGAATCCAAAAATTAAGACGAAAGAGAACCCAGGTGCCCGGAAACCCACCTTGATTACTGCTGGCCACTACGAAATCACCTCACTCAAGACTAAACCTTCCAAGGGGCTATGTGATACCAGACAAATGGACGTCTGTGGCAAAAGTTCCGTTGACGCATGCAGGGAAAACAAATCATAAACATCTCGTTCAGAATATGGAGATGATGTCGAGGGGCTTGTGACATCTGATCTGGCTGCAACATTTGTCAGCTCACTAGTTAATCCCAATATGAAACAACATCCATTGTAATGCGAGTGAAAGCATCTGAAAGCGGCCAACCTGCTTAATTTCTTGCACTCCGTAGTTGGTTGATACATATTCCCTTCGGGGGAGTCTACTCTCCATCTTGTTCCTGTCCTATAGAGAGTACCCAGTTTTCTCCAGCAGTTTTTGGGCAGGCTTTTACATAATTCATTGAATAACATGTATTGACGCAGGAGGGAATGGCTCTCTTACAAGCAAACTTTTAATTACCCGGGTATTGAATAACCGGGACAAAGGAATCCTCCAGGGCTTTCAATCTTAGAAATGCATCGAAGAGAAGGAGTGCTCCATTTATCAGCACGATAAGAGTGGGCCAAAACGGGATTAGTGGGGAAAGCTTTCAACCAATCATAAAGTAAAACTGAGCCTAGGAAGCCTTGGGTGGGGGCCTGAGCGCTCAGGCATTAATAGGGTTAAACCCTTTTGCCACAGTGCTGCTTGGAAATCAAGACCCGTGACCACAGCGAAATCGACCCTCTTTTCTCTTTCTCCTTCCGAACCCTCGACAACCACCGACAACCTATACCCAGTTCGCAGGAAGTGCCATCACCACCCTTCCAGCACTCAAAATGGCCCGTCGTCCCGCGAGATGTTACCGCTACTGCAAGAACAAGGTGCGTTCTGATTTCGATTTCGCGAGCTTTTGAAGATTTGTGCGGGCTATCTTGGTGGTGGGGAGTGTGCATCAATACATTGTCGACGACCACCTCGCCATGACCGGAATATCGCCTTTGCTGTGAGGAGCGATCCTCGTAGCACTGTGTCTGTGCATCGTTTGAATTTTGAAATTTTTTTTTTTTAAGATGGGCGGTTTTCGCTGACATCAGTCTTCAACATCCAGCCTTACCCCAAGTCCCGGTTCAACCGTGGTGTTCCCGACCCTAAGATTCGTATCTTCGATCTTGGTCGTAAGAAGGCCAACGTGGATGACTTCCCCATGTGCATCCACTTGGTTTCCAACGAGTACGAGCAGCTGTCCTCCGAGGCTCTCGAGGCCGCCCGTATTTGCGCCAACAAGTACGTTATCCGATCCGCTCCCACGTCTCTCGCCTGACATCCATGAACCCAATCTCATATAACTTTCAATAGGTACCTTGTCAAGATCGCCGGTAAGGAAGGTTTCCACCTCCGCGTCCGTGTCCACCCCTTCCACGTCGTCCGCATCAACAAGATGTTGTCTTGCGCTGGTGCCGATCGTCTGCAGACCGGTATGCGTGGTGCCTTCGGTAAGCCCCAGGGTCTCGTCGCCCGTGTGAACATTGGCCAGATCATTCTGTCCGTCCGCACCCGTGACGCCCACCGTGCTACCGCTCTCGAGGCCCTCCGCCGCTCTCAGTACAAGTTCCCCGGTCGCCAAAAGATCATTGTCTCCAAGAACTGGGGCTTCACCCCCGTCCGCCGCGAGGAGTACCTCCAGCTCCGCCAGGAGGGCAAGCTCCTCCAGGACGGTGCTTACGTCCAGTTCCTCCGTGGCCACGGTTCCGTTGAGAAGAACATGAAGCGCTTCCCCGTTGCCTACGAGAACGCCGCATAAATGTTGATGGGTTGATCAGAATATGAAGTTCAGAACGAAAATACTTGAATGTTCTATTGTCTTTACCTTGTCCCATTCATCTTGATATCTCGTGCAATCGCAATGATGGAGTTCTTCCAGGGGTCTTTTCATTTGCTCGCCTATATTGCACTCGTAGAACTGTTCATCTCCCAGCTCAGATGGACACCCGTAAACTACGTAATACCTTCCTTTCAACCCAGGAGTAGGTAATACTTCAGCTTTTCCGACCATGCACGTATCATACGAGGCGCGATATCGATAGTATATATCAAAACTAGAAGTCTAGACCCAGGTCCATAATGGGCTTTGTTCAAGGATCAGAGCACAGATGAAATGGAGCTATAATATGGGGGGGGTCACGTCACCAAGATTGCAAAATCACCCATCCCATCGCATGATATTCTCCTTAAGACTGTATTACTTGTTCCCTCGAGTTTTCGATATTTATATCCGGGTGCATAATTCAAGCTAGGTGTAAATCGATTGCAAAAAAAAACAAAAAAAGTTTCAAGTCAAAGTTAGTCGTAGCTCTTCAATATATATAACGTCACACATCCTACATTTACCACCAACATTAGGACCAAGACCAGATTATATTTATGTTTACTACCAGGAATTCGATTCAAAATCAAGCTCGATTATTTTATTCATCCCACTATATCCATGCTCTCGAGAAAAAAGACCATATGGGCATCAAAGTACTCCGTACTCCGTATACATAACCTCCTTACTGAGGTGGGTCCTCACCACAACGTTCCTTGTGCAATTCTCCGGCAGCTAAAGGGAAACAATTAGTCCAAGTATTCAAACAACTCGAATCTCGTGTGACTGATTCAAAATCGGAATTGGTGAGGAGAGTATACCTGTCAAGTCATCCGGGGTACAAGAAACCTCTAAACAGGTACCGAGGGTATCCTTGAACGCTTTGCTTGGGCAAGTGCACTTGTAATCAATCGAGGAGATACATCCCGACACAGCAGCGGCTTCGCTGAGACAGCGATTCTGTTCACAGTACGAAAAGGTGGTTAGTCTTCTGAGTCCAAATCATACACCCAGATAGGGACAGCGTACAAGGCAGGGACTGGCATCAACCGAAGGATCGGCGACAGTCAATGACAGGAAAGCAGCCAGCGGGAAGAAGATAGTGAGCTTCATTTTGGGTGGATGTTGAACGTGGGCTTAGTAGTGGTATGGTGATAGGGTCTTGGAGTATGAAAGTGGAGGAGTTGATGAACGCAGGATGGACGCCCTTGCTCGATTTATCAATAGTCGATATATTTGCGGAGTACTAGGAGAGACAATGCATTCTTTATCATATTGGTATCTCAGCGTCAACAAACCCGGTGTCTGGGTGATCTGTGGAATGCGATTTCGTTGGAATGTGAGACCATCCAAGCCATTGGAAATGTCAAGGTTACAACGTTAGATAATAGATTGAACACTATTACACGGAGATAATAGAATATTGTTTTGAATTCATTGAATGTTCTAGGTTGTTACCCAAAGTGCATAGCCACTGGGCATCTCCTTTGGTTCGGTTTTTTGCCGAGGGCATCTCGAGATGACAGGAGATACTGTTGAGAAATTTAGACAAATAACCTTGGAAGTACGACGTAGGCTCCGACATCAAATCTAGTAGAGGGGCTAGTCACAAGCTGTTCCAAGCAGTAGAGCAATATGCATGCACACGGAGCAACATTAAAACTCTGCACACAATGGTATTCCGGCAAAATAAATCGGTTGACAATGTGGCAAATCAAGCGCGGTGTCTTAAGAGAGATCTGTGTTGATCATGAAACTATCTCTCCCTGGGTGGCCAGCATGCCCAAGGAGCCACATCACAGGAGTAATCTGGCTGAATCAAAACCCACAATTTAGATGTGTAGTGGCCTATTGATAATAGGGTCCGTTACATATGATATCCAACAGCGGTCGTATTGGATGCCTCTGCGTGTGACTTGGCATTCGGCACAAACATAGGAAATTCCTGAGCTACCTTGGTGAATTTGTAGTCTTCTTTCAATAGGGTGTACTCGGCACCGATGGGGACAAGTCGGATCATGACCAAAGGGTTATGAAGACTAGGTAGGTCACTGGAGACAAGCATCTGGGTCAATGTTGATATAAATGAGAATAAGATAATATGCCCACCTTACAGCCTCTGAAACTCCAGGGGTTGGCACCTAGGTCATATGCCATGGGGTTGGCTCCAAGTTGTTGATCTGAAGGATGATCCGAAGAACGACCCGAGAGAAGAACAATGGAAGTGGAAGAAGAAGAAGAAGAAGAAGAAGAAGAAGAAGAAGAAGAAGAAGAAAAACACGAAGATGAAGTGAAATATTGCAACGCTAAAGATTGATGAACTGGGTGAAATCTTCGTAGTCAAGGTAGACGACAAAAGAGGGAACATGGTCACATAAATGTAGATCGACAACATAGACGGGGTCAAAGCGGTGTTGATGGTTTGTTTCTTTGAGTTCCATATGATCGGCGCTCCGGCAAAGAATCAAACTGCTCCTTCGGTGGATTTCTTGTCTGGCCAGTCACCGTGCGAAGCATCAGCGTAGGCATAGAATCGTTGATCATCCACGCTTCCAAGGTTAATCGCAAAGTTCTTGGTTCCATGGAGGTAGCGGTAAACTTGAAGTGCCGCTTGAAGATCTCTCTAGGGGTATGAGGCGAGGGTGCGAGAGCCTTGGGTATAAACTATGTCTGGAATCAATCCGTTTTCTTTTCTTCCAACGTACATACGGCAAAAGACCCGTGGACATTTATAGAATCTGGCCGCAAAGAACCTTCCATATATAAGTATGTTCATAGGGTGTCTTGCAAGTATAGCCCACTGAAGACAGTCCATGGTGGTTATAGAGAGCTGCCCAGGTGAAGTATATAAATAATGCGCGATGGCCGCTATTTACGCTATTCCGAATTAGGACCCCGAGAGAAAATCCTTGGATACTTTTGATTGGTTGGATTTGTGTACCGCCCTTTATTCCGCCTTGATGAAATATGTAAAGATGTCCAATCCAATCCGCTGTCTTTTTCCCTATTATACGCTATTTATTTCTTAGATTTATACACCGGAGAATCCCAGTTTACCTCATAAAGCCCTACCAATTTACGCATTTGTGCGGTGTTCGGGTTCTATATATTTCACGTGAGTGGGGTAAATAACTAGTTTTCTGCCAGGCAGTATTAACTCGCATGGTCGATTTCCTCGTACAGCTAGTTCCAGCCCCGCATACGTCACCCTCAAAAATCCCTTTTCTCTTCACAAACACAGCTATGAAGCAGAGATTCTCGTCTTTGGACGTCAAGGTACTTACCAATCTACCGTGAAGAAGATCGTACACTAACAAGCCCAGGTCATCACGCAGGAATTGGCGTCAGAGTGTGTCAACCTCCGAGTGTCCAACATCTACGACCTGTCCTCGGTACGTTCAATCCCTTTCCCTACTGTCATCGAAGGATACCGAGCTGATTTAATATTCCTATTAGCGTATATTCCTTTTTAAACTGGCTAAGCCGGATCATCGACGCCAACTCATTATTGACTCCGGTTTTCGCACCCATGTCACCCAATATTCGCGAACTGCGGCAACCACACCATCGCCTTTTGTGACCCGTCTCCGAAAGTACCTGAAGTCTCGTCGGATTACAGGAATCTCCCAAATCGGAACCGATCGCATCATCGACTTCTCTTTCAGCGATGGCGCATACCATATCTTCCTCGAATTCTTCGCTGGTGGTAACATTATCTTGACGGACCGCGAATACAACATTCTTGCTTTCTTCCGTCAAGTTGCCGCCGGTGTGGGCCAGGAGGAGATCAAGGCCGGACTCAAGTACACTGTGTCTAATAAACAGAACTATGATGGGGTTCCGGACATTACAGCGGATCGAGTTTTGCAAACACTGGAAAAGGCACAGGGAGTTTTTGCCCAAGAGGGAAATGCGCCCAAAAAGTTTAAGAAAAAGGGAACGGATGTTTTGCGAAAGGCATTATCACAAGGCTTTCCTGAATATCCTCCCTTACTTCTAGACCACGTCTTTGCGATCAAGGAATTTGATACTACAACACCACTGGATCAAGTCTTGGGGAGCCAAGATCTGTTGCAGGCCGTGAAAGAGGTGCTAGAAGAGTCGCAACGAATTTCCAACACCTTTGATTCTGGCGACAGCCATCCCGGCTACATTGTTGCGAAAGAAGACACGCGACCCATCCCGGAAGGAGAGACTTCGTCAAAGGCCCCGGGTCTGCTATATGAAGACTTCCACCCTTTCAAGCCTCGACAGTTTGAAAACAAACCCGGAATAAAGATTCTAGAGTTCGAGCGCTTCAATGCAACGGTCGACGAGTACTTCTCATCTCTTGAATCTCAGCGACTAGAGTCGCGATTGACAGAGCGCGAGGAGGCAGCCAAGAAAAAGCTCGAATCCGTGCGATCAGAGCACAAAAAGCGGATTGATGAGCTCAAGAATGTACAAGAGCTTCACATCCGTAAGGCGGATGCTATCCAGGACAATGTTTACCGAGTCCAGGAGGCAATGGATGCTGTCAATGGCCTGGTGGCCCAGGGAATGGACTGGGGTGAGATTGCGCGCCTGATTGAGATGGAACAGGGACGCGGCAATCCAGTGGCGCAGTCCATCAAGCTGCCCCTGAAACTGTACGAAAACACGGTCACCCTACTTCTTGGAGAGGCCGGCGACGACGAGGATGAAGAGGAGGAGTTTTCTAGCAGCGATGAATCAGACTCCGACTCAGAGAACGAAGCAGAGCAAGAGACAGGCCGTGCGGAGCGTGAGTCTAAGCTATTGACCATTGACATTGACCTTGGTCTGAGCCCATGGGCGAACGCATCGCAATATTACGATCAGAAGAAGCAAGCCTCGGAGAAGGAACAAAGGACAACCCAGTCGTCTACCAAGGCACTGAAGAGTCACGAGAAGAAGGTGACGACCGACCTCAAGCGAGGCCTGAAGAAAGAGAAGCAAGTGCTCCGACAGGCTCGGACACCATTCTGGTTCGAGAAATTTATCTTTTTCATTTCTTCAGAAGGTTACTTGGTCATAGGGTACGTGGCTTCATTCAACACCGTTTTCTGACATCTACTAATTCAAGCAGTGCACGGGACGCCATGCAGAGCGAATTGCTCTACCGGCGTTATTTGTCCAAGGGCGATATCTTTGTGCATGCTGACCTCGAAGGTGCGACGCCAATCGTGGTGAAGAACCGAGCTGGCAGTGCAGACGCACCAATTTCTCCAAGCACACTATCTCAAGCCGGCAACCTTTGCGTCGCGACTTCAACTGCTTGGGAATCTAAGGCTGTCATGTCTGCTTGGTGGGCACATGCTCATCAGGTATCGAAAATCGCAGAAAACGGCAGCGGAATCATGCCCACGGGTGTTTTCCAAATCAAGGGAGAGAAGAACTTCTTGGCCCCATCGCAACTGGTGCTTGGATTTGGTATTATGTTCCAGGTCAGCCAGGAAAGCGTTCGGAACCATAAGCAGCGATTCGACACGTCTGAAGTTCCGCAGGCTGCTATAACTCCTGCAGATGAGACTGAGGCTTCTGAGCCGAAGGACGCCGTGGAGCCAGTAGCCCCAGAGCAGACACAGGCCACCGAAGACGCAGAGAAGGAAGATGCGGGATCTGAAGAGGAGGATGAAGATGAGAAAGCCGCCACCAGAAACCCTCTCCAGCGAGGCAATTCCGAGCCTCTGGCCTCTCAGCCAACTCAAGAATCGGACTCTGAGTCTGAGTCAGAAGAAGAACCCAAGGATGAGCTGGAGCAGGAAGGTGCAGAATATCAGCCGGAGGGAGAAGAAGCTACATCAACAGCAGGTCAAAATTCTGTACCCGAGCAGAATGAAGAATCGAACTTGAACGCCCGAGAGCGACGTACCTTGCGACAAGGCAAGCCTCTCGATCGTCCCGGCGAGGAAGAACCAGCTGCACCACGCATCGCCCCCACTCGTGGCAAGCGGGCGAAGGACAAGCGCGCTGCTGCTAAGTATGCTCACCAAGACGAGGATGAGCGAGAACTTGCACTTCGGTTGGTGGGTGCCAACAAGGGCAAAGCCGCAAAGGCGGCCAAGGCAGCCGAAGCCAAGGAACAGCGCGAACGAGAGGCCGAGGCGCAAAGGCAACGACGACGGGCCCAGCATGAGCGCGCCGCCGAAGCTGAGCGCAAACGCCAGGCCCAATTCACGGAAAATGGAACGGATGATTACAACGAAGAGACAGCTGCCGCTGAAGCTGCGGATCTTACTTGGATTCCAGCTTTGGTGGGTACACCAACTACGGATGATGAAATTATTGCTGCTATTCCAGTCTGCGCCCCATGGGCTGCCCTTGGACGGTACAAATACAAAGTCAAATTGCAGCCAGGCTCCGTAAAAAAGGGCAAGGCCGTCAAGGAGATCATTGGTCGATGGGTATCCGAGACCACCACCGGGAAGGTCAAGAAGGAGCACGCCGAAGATGTTGGGATCTCTCGTGTCGATGCTGAGCGTCTCCGGGAACGGGAGGGGGAACTCATCAAGGGATGGAAGGATACAGAGATCATCAACACTATGGTTGTGGGCAAGGTGCGCATCATGACTGCAGGAGCTGCAAGCGGCGGTGGTGGTGATAAGGGCAAGGGCAAAGGTGGAAAGGGTGGTGGTGGAGGTGGAGGTGGCAGAGGAGGTGGTAAGAGTAAGAAGAAATGATCGAGTCTTGTGTATACATTCGAGAGTACATAGATTAGAGCTTTGAATTCAATTTGGCCGATTCGATTCAACCAGGTTATACAAGATAATTATCATTGGTGTTGAGCCGATGTATACCACCTGGGCAAGCCTGGTCTCTTTATGCCAGCTGATCAGCCACAACCCCGCTTCAACTGGTTCATCTACACTTATTTCAACCTCACAAAATCATGAATAACTCCTATTTTTTTCTAATTCCATTGCTAGTAATATCGTTGGCAATATGACGGGGTTCCTGAGGCGCTGAGTCATCCGACGTCATGACCCGAACCGATTTTCTCGCGGTCTTTCAATATAGGGCCTCTTATTGCTTCTGACGGCGTTGTGCAGAATGATAGTCGACTGTGTACGCTAGAGACGACCTTTGATCCTACAGCCAAGAGAAAAGAGACTTTGCCCCGCGCAACCAGAACCCGGCCCCCTCGGGCATCATTTCGCCCCTCATCTGATAACGTGTGCGCCTGAATAGTGCGTCATTGAGGTCTTCTCAAACATCACGTTGCTTTTCACTCGCGCTTTTGCCGGCCACTGTCAGCGCAGTTGTGCCAGATTCTTGAACACGATGCCTACACAAACGCGAGTTGTCCCCGTTCAACGGCTTAGCCAAGGACCCGGCGATTTATCTCTGGCAGAATGGTGGGAGAAGGAGCGCAATCAAAAAACACCCGAGTCCCAGGCCATCGAAGAAGCCGCCAAACTCCTCCGGTCCAGTGATATCCCCGTCGCCTTCCCTACCGAGACAGTATATGGCCTAGGTGCGGATGC
The DNA here is from genome assembly GCA_000576735.1 of Penicillium fuscoglaucum FM041. Classification (NCBI taxonomy): domain Eukaryota; kingdom Fungi; phylum Ascomycota; class Eurotiomycetes; order Eurotiales; family Aspergillaceae; genus Penicillium; species Penicillium fuscoglaucum. The sequence goes on from HG814342.1 coordinate 23,876, forward strand.
CACGCGCAGTGCTTCTGTCCAGGGAATCTACCGCGCCAAACAGCGGCCCTCAGACAACCCCTTGATCGTTCATGTCGACTCACTCGACATGCTTGAGCGTCTCCTTAATCCCACCTCCGAAGGCAGCTCTAACTCAACCAAAACGCCGCAAATCGCCCTCCCCTCGATCTACAAGCCTCTAATCGCCAAATTCTGGCCCGGCGCACTGACAATCATCCTACCTAACCCATCCGGATCCATACTGGCGCCAGAGGTTACCTCCAGCCTGACCACATTTGGCGTCCGCATGCCCTCTTCTCCACTCGCGCGTCTACTCATCCACGCAACAGACCGTCCCCTCGCCGCGCCATCGGCAAACGCATCCACCAAACCATCCCCCACAACCGCGCAGCACGTATACCACGATCTCAAAGACCGCATCGAGATGATTCTCGACGGCGGCGCATCCGGCGTTGGCGTCGAAAGCACCGTGGTCGACGGGTTATGCGATCCACCAGCGATTCTGCGCCCCGGCGGCATTGGCATCGACGAAATCCGGAAATGCGAAGGATGGGAAAATGTCGCAGTGGGCTACAAAGACGGCACGCTAGATGTGAAGGAGGTCCCACGCGCACCGGGCATGAAATACCGCCACTATTCGCCAAAGGCACGGGTTGTTCTCTTCGAGTCGACATCGAACCCGGCTGGAGTGAGGAAGCATGTCCAGAAGGACTTGAATGACACAGCCATTGGCGCGCACAAAATTGGTATTATTCGCACGCGGAACTGGAAGCTTGGTTTGGAGCTCGCTTCAGAAGATCAAATCGCCAATACCATGACCCCTGTGTCTTCTCCCATTGAGAACATTGTCGGGTTCCCGATCCCCGTGCTGGAGAATGGAGGCGCGAGTAGCCGCACGAAGATGGCATATGATTATCATCTTGGCTCAGATGCGGCTTCTATCGCGCATGGTCTCTTTGCCGCCCTGCGCGGGCTGGACGAGCTTGATGTCGATGTTATCTACGTGGAAGGTGTGTCAGATCGCGAGGGTGACCTGGCTGCGGCTGTCATGAACCGGCTACGAAAGGCTGCTGGTGCTGAAATGCGGGTTTAGCCTTGAAAATGGGGTATGATTACGTATATACATTCTCTTTTATTCCAAGTCCGGGGGGTTTTCGGGGGTTTATATAGACGTTTAAAAGTGTCAATAGTAGATTTAAAACATATTTTAGCATACGATATTGTGTGTGGTCAACATTTTATGTGCACGGAGTTTATAGAGAAGCTGTGATTGGAGTCTCTTGGACTTACCCGTTTAGTAAATCCTGTTGATCATCATTTCGACACGGAATTCGGAGACCTCCGGGGAGAAAAGCTTATCGATGAGCCTAATTTTGGGATGAAAACGGTGATAATAGCAGTTGTGTCACGAAAGGAAGAGTCACGATAACCCCGAGACACCGGCGGGGGAAAAAGGAAACTCGTCCGGTCCTTATCCCGCATTGATATAGAACATTGAAAATCCTCACATCCAAAAAAAAGTTCCTCACTACAACCCGCGAAAATGTGTCAATCTCCTCTACACGAGTTCCTCGAGGGCCTCCCTAAATGCGAACACCACGTCCATCTCGAGGGCACCCTTGAGCCAGAACTCATCTTCGAGCTCGCGTCGCGCAATGGTATCACCTTGCCGACCGACCCAGTCTATACCTCAGTCGAGACACTCAAGAAACGCTATGAGCACTTCAGCAACCTGGACGACTTCCTGCATTTCTACTTCGAAGGCATGGCCGTCCTCCGCAAGGAAGAAGACTTCGCCGACCTAGCCTGGGCATATTTCCAAAAGGCGCACGCGGACGGCGTCCACCACGCCGAAGTCTTCTTCGACCCGCAGGTTCACGAAAGCCGCGGTGTCCCATACGACACGATCGTCACAGGCTTCTCAAAGGGCTGCAAGCGTGCCGAGACCGAGCTCGGCCTGAGCACACGCCTAATCCTGTGTTTCGTGCGACATCTCCCCGTCGCATCGGCCAAGGAAGTCTACGAGGAGTTCGTGGCTCACAAGCACTTCGAGTCTGGCGTTGTGCACGGACTCGGATGGTCTTCTTCAGAGGTCGGTCCGCCGAAGGACATGTTCCGTGAGATCTATGCGTCAGCCGCGCAGAAGAATATCCCGCTCACGGCACATGCCGGTGAGGAAGGTGATCCGACTTATATCAGTACTGCGCTTGAGCTTGGTGCCCGGCGTATCGATCACGGTATTCGGCTGGTTGAAGATGAGGAGTTGATGAAACGTGTTGCGCGTGAGAGTATCCTGCTTACCGTTTGTCCGTTGTCGAATGTGCGGTTGCGCTGTGTTACTTCTGTGAAGGAGGTGCCTATTCGGCAGTTCTTGGAGGCTGGGGTCAAGTTCTCAATTAACAGTGATGATCCTGCTTATTTCGGTGGTTATATTCTTGATAACTACTGCGCTGTGCAGGAGGCTTTTAACCTGAATGTGTTGGAGTGGAGGATCATTGCGGAGAATAGTGTCCAGGAGAGCTGGGTTGATGATTCGCGCAAGGCTGAGATGCTGGCAAGTATTGAGGAGCATGTCAGCAAGTATACACGCATGCACACTATTGCTGTGTAGATTCTGATTGTTGGTGTATGCATTGGTTTCTGTTGGAGTTGTTGGCTGTGGTGGGCGTGAGCGATGCATCTGATACCCTGTGTTTCAACATTTTTTATATACTATTTTTCAACTAAAGTATATACCAGGAACATAACAAGTTCAATTTTACAAGTCGGGCTGTGGTAGAAGAATAGTGTCTGTGGATCATTGCTAGCACATAGGATGTTCTGGAGTACAACGTCAAAAGCTCCTAGAACAACCAAGCAATCATTCCATCCATTCGCACTCGTATGCCCGAGTATACTCATCTGGGTCCCAAGAAAGAGATCTCGTGTCCATCTCTTCAAACTTCAGCTTTACACATTCATCTATGTACTCCCTTTCTTTGGGCGTCAAGAGATGAATCCTCTCCTTCCAGGCATCGTCATGATCAAAGCTTCGAATCGGTCCAAAGAACCGCTGGTCAACTTTCTGCCAATAGATCGAGTCGAATGCAAAATTATTCCGTGCGGCATACATGACCCAAAAGTTACCGCTCTTCCAACTGTCTCGCATTGGACCAGAGAGACGTTGAGTCTCCATAAGTTGACCGGCACGGATTGCCTCATCCTCGCAATCGTTCATGGCTTGAAGAAATATTTCAAGTCGTTCATCATATTGTATGCACCAGTCGTCGAGGCCTTTAGGCCAATATTCCGGCCTTTCGACAAGAAGCCACCAAGGTGGCGCATGGGAAAATTCGACAGGGGCAGTGTATGTAAACTCCCAGTCCACCACTCCGATAATATTCTCGGCTTCATCGACGAGAACATTCTCTGGTCGAAAGTCATCGCACCAGATTGGGAACGGGCCAGTCTCATGCCGCAACCATTTCTCTCGCAATTTCTGATCTCGAACCAGTCTTCGGAAGAGAAGTCGTCCCACAATTTTGCGCCGACAGTCATCCTCCGAGTCAACAGAATCATTCCTTTGACTTATGAGGTGTGCAAGCTGCAGTTCCGCCAGTGCGTCAAAGTATGACGATGCTTCAGAGTAGGTGCTATTCGGAATTTTCGATCGAGGTACTGTTCCCAGTTGCACAACCTCATTCATAGAATATGATAGGGGCCGATTTAACACCTTCCACGTCATATCTTTTGGGTCAAGCTCAACAGACCCTATCTTACTAAGCGTAAGCATAGACAGTGAAAGAACAATTTTGGCCAGTTTTCTGTAGAGGTCCCCCAGCCTGACCATATCGAGATTAAGATTCAGAACCGGACGGACGGTTAGATCTGATTCCGGATTCTCAAAAAGCCTGCAGATACTCTGTTTGTGCTCGATATATTCCATGATGATAAAAGGGCCTAGGTTTGCAGGACTCTCTTTCTTCTGTCCCCAGCGAGAGATAGAAGGCACTGGAATCGGAATTTTGTGTGATTGTTGGGTTTGCTCCAAAATGAACTGCATAGCCTTGACTTCATTATGGACTTTCTCTTCGGGAAACATGATAATACCAGGGAATGGGAACCGGATAATAGCGGTGGTATGTATTATCGGTAAATACCATCCGAAAGCAGATATTGAATCCACCCAACGCGAAGATATCAAACTCGCACCATTCCCGAGGATAAAAATGTGTTGCAAGAAAGCGACCAACTGCATTAAAGGGGTCGTCATCTTCCTTGAGATACTTATACCAGCGTTTGTAGATAATCGTTCCTCTTTCCCAGGCTTGGTCGTCGTAAGCAAGACGTGGTTTCATTGTGAGTATAGAATCATCAAAACGAGCGGGAGATTTGTAAGGAAAGAAAGAAAAAAGTTATTTGGATACTCTTTGAACGGATTGAAACATTCATAGGGGATGGATGGGCATAAGGGGGAACACGGAGGTAGAGAGAAGATCTTGAAATCCTGATGAGTTCAGCGAAATGAGGTACTTCTGCGCGCGATAAAGCCAATGAAAAAGAAGGACAAACACACTCCGCAAAATGATCAGCAGAACCATTTTCGATTATACTTACACCTCTATCCTACCTTGGAATTTGGAGCTGGCAGGGTAAATGTGATATAGTACAGCTTACGTTTCAACTACAAGTTGATTTAATTTCCGCTCTTTGTAGATAGCATCCTTAGTAGCATATATCAGACTCGGCGAAAGCCATTAGGTGGAGCATCTTCCGGTCTATATCACTCCAAATCAAAGAACCTGCATAACAAGGATTCTGATAAGATCACTGCGAGGTGCTCTGCAAATTTACAAGTTTCACAATTTTGAGGAGCTTAGGAGGTCATCTTAAGCCTGCGGACACCCGGTCTAGGAGAAAATATTGACAATCGAGAACCTCTCAAGTCTTGATTCGTCTTATAAGCTTTGGAATTTGACCTTTTTTTCTATTTCGTATTCCATGGCACTAGGGTGTGTAGGTGTGTACTATGGAACAGATTTAAGATGTAACTTTTAAGATCTTGAAAAAAAGCATCATTGCGAACCGCAGCCAATTAGCAATATCGTTCTATCTTCCTGCGGAATGCAGCCGTATAAACATCCGCTCGGCCTCGTCTTGCCTGCCTTGGTCTTTAGAATATAGCCACCCGAGACTATCGAGGACGCGGAGGGCTAGAGTCCAGTCTGGTCTTGGTAATTTCTCGTAACCATCTAGCGCCCGTGGATACATCTGCTCGGCAGCATGTAAGTGGGCCTGCTCTGATAGGAAGGATGCAACGATGAAAGTTTTGTCAAGCTTCGTATATCCAGGACGATCAGGTACATCGAGGAACCGTTGATGCAGTAATCGAAGTGCATGATGAACTGTGCGGGAAAAGATAAGATGCCCCCAAGAATCATAATCATTCCAATCAAGGGCCGCACGGACACAGTCGAGACTGTACCAGTAATAACTCACATCGATATTCCGATTGAGGGCAGCCAATGTCCAGTCATGCACACAGTTATGCATGCTCCACGACTCAGTCGTGGCATGAATGCCCAGGAAATTGTATTCAGCGAGAACTCCCAAGCTAATGCGGCTCAGCTTTCGGGTCCCCGGACTCTTTGCCCGGACGAGTCTCGCATTCGACGCCCACGTTTGATTGCCTTCATCGTCTCGGGAAATTCTTCTTCCGAACTTAGGTGTTCAGGAGGAGTTCGAAATCGACGGCGCTTTCTCTTGCCTGGGGGAAATGGATCAACGATGCCTTCGTCTAGCAATTCTTGTTGGTGTTCTGCTTCGGCATATGAAAGAAAGTCACATAGTTCCCTCGATGAGATAGAGATATGTTGATCGAGATCGGTGTACTCCTGCGAGATGCTCGTCGGAGCGAAGTACCTAAGCGACAGCCGGAGTGCTGGACCCTCAGCTGGTTCTTCGGCTGGGAGTCCAGATCCTGTTCGGAATGGCTGCAAATGTCAGTCTCCAGTTCTCCAAAGATTGCGACTCAAAGGGAATGTACCAGCGCTTCGACCTTAGCGATCGCCTGAAGTTCCTTAACGCCATCCACAGTTATATCGTCGCCAGATAGAGATAGTCGCCTTCTTAGACCCTCTATACTCAATGTTAAAGGCAACTACTGCTTTCACGTTCCCATTGGTGTCTAGGATATAATCGTCCGCTAAGTCCGCAGCAGCTCGAACTTTTTGCGTATAGCACACTTCTATAATAACACCGGGGTATTTTGCTAGCTCGTGTTTGAATGATGCATCTGGGATCCGTTTAGAACAAGTTCTCTCTCCATTTTTTATATCGTTCGGCAGCAAAATTCGGGTAGTGGATTTATGACCTACCTTCCTTGCAAAATCAGCGAAGGGTTTATCGCTCTTTTGAAACTTCCCCAATTGAGCTAAAATTTCAGAGACTACTCTAGCACAAAATATATCATAGAGAGGTGTCGGCATTCGGATAGTCATACGGGACCGGCAAGGGTCGTAGTCGAGCCTAGAATATAACTAAGCAAAGATGCCTCCAATACACTTGAAGATTGGCGGTACTCACCTTACTTTGTCTTCCACGTAACCTTGAAGAGATTTGTCACCATCTAGGACACGCAAGACCTCTCTATAATCGTCCGGAACGAGTCGGTGCTGCCACCAAGACTGTGGTGGCCTTTGACCTGCACGATGGAGTTCTAAACAGTCCAGAACGGCTTGAGCGCTTCTCGACAATTCTTTCTTTTCCGTAGGCGGCGGCGTGAGGGGAGGGTTCAGGAAACTCCCAGGTGGAGTAATTTCATCCATGAGGTGTGAATCAGACGGCATCCTTGGGATATGGATTGTTTATGCTCCAGAGAAGGGGCTAGCTAAGCGCTGGGATTATGTGTCACGTGTTGATAAGGTGGTTGGGCCGGTGGTGTGGTAACAATATGCAATGAGGTAGGTCCACCTAGGCGTTAAGCACAAGTGAGCTGGTGCCTGGCGTCGCAGAAGCAGTCATTCAAACGATGGAAGAAGCGGCGAGGTGCAGATGCCAAGGCGTGATTTGTCGGAGACGTGAGAATCTTGCCCAATGATTCCCTGGAGTTTCACTTGAAGGGTCAGGGCGGTGGTCGTTGAGCCAACACAGTGATTTCTCATTGGATTGTCTGTTGCCTACATGTAGGTTAGCACGCACATCAAGGTGTAACGTATATTTTGTGAGAGAGAGGCGACCTTAAGGGAGGCCTGGGGCCCGGCCCCGGGGCCCCGGGGTAAACTCCGGTCTGTGCGGTGATCGGGGTGGATTATCCGGTTCTCACTCAGATTGTTATCCCTTGAGAACGGCAGCAATTAATTGCACATTTGGAATAACTGTTGTAGCAAAATACTACATGATAGTGAGATGATGAAGAAAAGAGGAAGGTTGTTTATTGTAAAACTAATAAATCATGGTTTAAATACCCTGCCTATGGAAAACCATCTGAAGATCGCTCAGTCTATCAAACATGTATGCCTGCATGTTCAACAACAACCTTGTAGAACGGGGACATGTTACGCACGATTAACTGATCACACTCAAGTTAGAAGGGTTCAGTGTTATATTTGCCTTATGCTTCTCAGCCTTCCAACGCCAAGGATCTCTACTCTCAACTGGGCCGTTGCCTAACCGGCCTTACTGCGGAATGAGCCCTATTGATATATCGAGGAAAGGTCCAGGTAGAGCGCCGAATAGTTCTATATCGGGGCATTGGACTACTCATGAGTGTTGTCAAGTTATAATCAAGTAAAGACTCTCTGAGGTTCCATGTGTAAACACGCTTCCTTCTACTTATATCCCAACGTTCACATATCCTTATACATCCGCAGTGTCGAAGTTGCGAATGAAGTCATAGTAGAATCTAACAGCGCTCAAGTGGTCAAAGATACTCAAACGCTCATCGACAGTGTGAATATTGTCCAGTCCCCGGCTGATCGATGGGGTCCACCTAAATACACTTCGGGAAAGGCCTGGTAATCCAATCAGTATGTGATATATGCATTGAGCTAGGGTAAGACTTACTGAGGTAATGCCGAGTGTCGGTATTACCAGTCATGACATCTCCTACTGGTACGACAGTCTTATCGCTTTTCGCAAAAGCGTGTTGAATTGTCCCCGAAAAAACATCCCAAACAGGACCACTAACAGGAGACACCGGTGCGGGTCCGGCTTTTGTGGCTCTGATGACAAGAGTGCCGTTGTAGTCAACTTCATCACGGCGCTTTAGATCGCTGTGATGTAGTATATCGCTAGGATAAAGCTCTGCGACATAATCCTGATATTCTTTGTCGCCTTTGAATGCATCCACCTGAAGACCATACTTCTCAACTACGCCTGCAATCACTTGGATAGCCTTGTGCTGAACCTGTACCGGCCTTTCATGGTGTGCAACGCGATAGTTGACAGCCAGGGTAACGACCTCGGGCATGGCATTTATTTTCACCCCGCCATTGATTAGATCAATAGCCTGTGAGGTTTGAACAACGAACCGGTTCAATGAGCTAGTGCTGGCGAATTCAGTGGCAAGTCCATCAAAATCATTCTCTCGTAGTAGCTCTTCGACCTCGGGCTGGGTGTTAGGAGAGTATCGCGCTTGACAAATCAGACGTTTGTGGATGGGACTGTCCTTGATGATTTTAGGCTGGTATGGATTGGCCTCGAGCGCAACAACAATCTCGGAAATGATGCCGATTCCCGTATGCGGTAGGGGAACAGAACTGTGGCCACCCTTGCTATGAAGCTCGAAGAAGAGATTGGAATGACCCTTCTCGGTAATTGCAGGGTGGACGTATATGGTATTGTCATCAAGAGGCTTTGAGCCAAAGCCGCCCTCGTCAAGGATAATAGCAAAGCTATCGTCACCGTATCTATCCTTGAGTACCTTGCTGATCTGTGCAGCACCTTGGTTGAGACCAACTTCCTCATCAAATCCGAATGCCAGGATGAGAGTTCGTCTAGGTTTCCATTCAGACTCGGACAGAAGACCTTCTATAGCAGAGAGGATGGCTGTAAGACTGTTCTTATCATCGGATGCACCCCGGCCCCAGATAAATTCGCCGTCAAAATGAGCTTCGAAAGGTGGATAAATCCATGTGGATGCATCAGCAACGGGAACCACGTCCTGATGGGCGGTAAGAAGGGTTGGCTTCAGAGCTTGATCCGAGCCTTCAAATGTGTAAAGCAGCCCAAAGGTATTGATTTTCTCTAGCTTTGCACGCTTGTGACTTCAAGGGATCAGCTGCGAGGACGATTTCCAAGGGAGGCTGCTAGCTTACATTGTTGGATACGACTTTTGGAGAACAGGAAAAAGCTTGTAAAACGGAAGCCATCGCTCATCCTCGCCAATTTCGCCTAAATTGTCGTAGGAGACCGACGGAACCTGCACAATGGCTTGGTGACGTTTTACCTGCCGTTCCAACGCCTCATCTGACGAAAACAGGCTCACTGCCGACGGTAACCCATCATTGGCAGGATCAAGAATAGGGGGTAGATCACATATGAAATCAGAGCCCAGGTTTCCAACTGTCATCGGAGTCTGACCAAGAAAGGGCAGCACGAAAGCCGAAGCACCAACAATGCCATTTGCCAGGGCCATTAAGCGTAAAGACCCCATGTTTCTGGGTAAATTTCGGTGGTCAACCCACTTCCACGATATAAATTGATAGATAATGGGAAACGAAGAGAGAATAAAAAAGCTTTAACAAGAAGGGCAATTTTAAAGAGGGGGAAATCCTGGGAAATGATAACAGGCAACCAGTAAGACACTAGGACAGTCAAATATCTACGAAGTAGTTTATTAAATTAAGACTTGATGGTGAAATACCACCAAGAGTTTACGACATGCATGGATTTCATGCTAAGTCCGATTACAATTTCAAGGTAATTCTATTCTCACTTGAAGCACAAAGTACATAGGTAGCAACTAATATCACCTATCCATGGCGTCATCATATGTCGTTTCAACTATTCTTCGCTTTGACACCTTGGCGTTTCTTTCTTTTGAACTGAACATCTTGTTCTAGCGTATTTGAAGAAAATGGGACCTTATCTTGTGGATGGAGTAGGGAAGATATAAAATAGGAACTGGTTTGAAGTTAGGCAAACTAGCAACTCATGAATCCTATGCCATTACGAACGAGGGCTGAGATAATCAGTGGAAAGTGAAGCTAGTAGTTACCTTTGACAAGCTCTCTCGAGGCCGAACTCAGCTTCCCCTCATTGCACCTTCCACCCCATTCTTGTGCCATATCCACCATCCGCAACAAGAACGACAGCGATAGGTAAAAGCCAACAAAGGGAAATGTCCAAGGTAAGGTAGGCATAAAACTCTCCAAATTTTGATTAAAATTTATCGAATAAACGTCGGGATCTGCCGTTTTTCGCCCTGTATATCCATTTGCCGTTGTAAAATCCCGAACCCCGCCTAGCATAGTCAAAATATTGCCTGCATTTGTCCATAGCTTACAAAATGCTCCCCAATCACTGCGGATGGTTTAAAAATGTCCGCTGTGGCACACCTTTCCTGTTCAAGTAACCCCCGGAAAAAGTGGATGGGTTTCACCTAGTTAGTAGACTATTTTATATCCCGAATGGAGGGTTTCCTATCTAGGACCCTCTTTCACGCAATGCTGTTATCATCTGAGCCACGCATTGCACGATTCCTATCTATCACCACAGAAGTCCCGGGAAATACCCGTCTCGGTATAACTTAAGTAGGAAACGATTGACCTCAGCAGCTGCATCTCTTCAGACAGCAATCCTCACACCAACATGGCACAAGGACAAGACCCACAGGAGCTCCCTACTGAGAGCGTTCAACCCCTAGATGTCAAGGATATCACCTCAATTGATAAAAAGGAAGTTGACTCTCTCGACGAGTCGCAATATGACTTTGATTCCGCTGAATTCAAGGACATACCCGAGCTGGTGCGGACGGTCGTTGGCTTTGAGGATGACCCGTCACTTCCAGTCTTGACATTTCGCTCGATTCTTCTATCGGCAATATTTTGCGCAATCGGTAGTATAGTTTCTCAATTATCCTAGTGAGTTTCGCTGGCAGAAAATTGGCAGCAAGCGCTTTAGCTTACAACCTACTAGCTTTCGAACAACATACGCTCCGTTTCCAGTATTCTTTGTCATTCTAGCGTCTGACCCCCTCGGTCGATTTATGGCACGTATCCTGCCCGCCTATAGGGTGCCATTAGGAAGATTTTCGTTCTCTTTGAACCCGGGCCCTTGGTCAACCAAGGAGCACGCAATCGTTGGTATTGCTGCCAATGCTGGAAGTCAGGGTCAATGGGCTAGTAAGAAATCTAAATCTCTCTTGATATGCCGGCATTTACTAATTTCAAAAGCCTTTTTGCCTACAAACGCTGCCCTATACTACAACATCACTATAAACCCGGCAGTTGCCTTATTCTTTGGATGGGTAGGCTCGAACCTCAACAGACTAAATTAACATGCTAATTCAAGATCAGGGTTCTTCCTTGCTTGGCTTTGCATTTGCTGCAATGGGTAAGTACTTTTCATGGTATCTGGTACTGAATCAAAATTGACGTATCTAGTTCGCGGAGTCCTGATTGATGATCCCGAATTCATATTTCCTCTGTCCTTGCAACAAGTGACCTTATACCGAAGCATGGATGCCAAAAATAGACCTGACCAGACAAGAGCGCGGGAGCAGGTTAAGGTACGTATTTCTCTCAGCCATGATGATATTTCCTTTGAAACGGCTAATTTAATATTGTCATTAGGTATTTTGGATACTACTCCTGGCTACATTTGTTTGGCAATTCCTGCCGGAATACCTCTTTCCATTTGTAGCATCTCTGGCTCCCCTGTGCTGGTTTGCTAGTCGCAATCATACTGTCAACTTTATCGGAGCTGGGCGCGGTGGTATGGGATTGCTAAACATAACCCTTGATTGGTCTAACATCACTTCGGTGGTTGTCACGTATCCCTACAGTGTACAAGTGATTATCTTCTTGACTTTTGTCTTAACAGTAAGTTGATATAATATCCTGTGTCGAAAGTTTATCTTCTGATCTGTTCCAGTGTTGGATCCTGATTCCTATTGCCTATTTCGGGAACCTTTGGGGGTCACCGACTTTTAACATTATGTCCAACGGGGTATTCATGAAGAATGGAACTACCTATCCGTTCAACGATCTAAGTGGGTATCTTGCTATGAAAATTTAAGATCTATACTGATGATTTTCAAGTCTACCTTGATTCTAACGGCATGCAACACTTTAACGAGACCAAATACGATGAAGTGGGCCTTGCCTACTCGGGAGCTCAGTATACGTGGCAGATGTTCATGGTAGGCAACTTTCATATTTCTGCATCCCTTCTTTACTGACATTCTTGCAGTGGGTGGCCTCGTATATGTCGTCTTTCGTTTGGTGCGGTCTGTTTCTAGGCCCAAAGATATACCGAATCTGGAAAGCCAGAAACCAATCAGGGGCCTACTATCAGGATAGATTGAGGTATATATGCATGGTGCCTATTTCATATCGGAATACTCTAATTGACGATTTTTAGTCGTCTCATCCACCGGTATCCCAGCATCACGAAGTGGTAAGATCCTCCCGTTCTTTGTTGCGATTTTAACTAACAGGGAATGACAGGGAATGGATTGCACTTACTCTTGTACCAACCCTAATGCTTCTTGGTGTCGTTGTTTCCAAGACGATCTACATGCCTATCTGGACGTACTTCGTGGCATTGGGTTTCGGAGCAGTATCAATGCTACCGATGAGCTTCGTCTATGCTATATCGGGCTTCTCCATAAAGGTCGGCTACTTCAACGAGCTTATTTATGGATGTAAGTTGATGTGGGCCTCTATTCCATTGTTACTTCCAACTGACTGGTTTATTTCTACAGATATGATTGATGTGAAGGGTTCATCACGGCATCCTTTGGGCCAACTTGCTTATCGAATTATCTCCGGAAATGTGTGGTACGATGCTCGTATAGTTCTAGAAGATCAGAAGGTTCGATTATTTTCCATATGCCATTCATTGGTGATAGAAGACTGATTATTATTGATTCCAGATCGGGCATTACCTTCACCTACCTCCTCGACAAGTCATTGGAATCCAAGTTATTGCCAACATGCTTGCACTACCCATTAACTATGGAGTCATGCGCTGGGTGATCGCCACCAAATTCGACTACGTCAGCGGCAAGAAGAAAGACCCCCTCGGTCAGTGGACCGGTCAAGATTTCCAGTCGTACAACACAGCCGGCATCCAGTATGCTCTCGTTGGCCCTCGTAAGCTCTTCGCTTCGGACTTCTTCAGACCCATTCTCTGGGGTTTCCTTGCAGGTGCACTTGCCCCCGTTGTAATATGGCTATTGCACAAGAAGTTCCCTCGCGCTCGTTTCGATCTATGGAATACGACTATATTCTTCGCATCGGCAGCAGTTTTCTATGGTAACCTCAGCACTGGTCCTTTTACCACCTTTCTCGTCGGCACTTTTACCAACTTCTTTCTCTATCGTTATAGGAGGGTTTTCTGGAATAAGTGGGCTTATATCAGCGGTGCAGCATTGGACACTGGGTTCAACGCAAATCTATTGTTTATCTTTATCTTTTTGGGGACAACCGGTGCCAAGATGGTTCATTGGTGGGGTAACAACGCTGATAGTGTTGAGAGATGCTTTGCCTTGAATTGATGGGGCTACAGAACTACGAGTATATCTGTCTAGTTGACAACGAGTCTACAGTGAATAGCGAAATGAATGCCCAGGAGAATCAAGGTGCCCCAAGGCGCCGACAGTATACATTCAGACATGGTCACCGTCGACCAAGAGTAAAGTGAGACAAAAGCAAAAGCAAAGTGAGGCGAAACCAAAACGAAAGAGAGACAAACGCAGTTACAGAGGCTATGAAATCCGACAAACCCTCATTTCACTTTTACCTTAACCATCCTTCACTCTGGGATACGATTTAGGCAAGACCAGACCGGACTATCTTTATAAAATAGGAAGCTATAGACGTAGTTACAACGTAAATAATACAGATTCGGAAGGAACCTGCTAGGTAGAGGGTATATCCTGTTTCCCCCGGCCCCAGATGTTTTTTTTTCCCCCAAACACTGTCAATATGGAGTACACCAACAGTACTGTGACCATGACTTTTACCATGACCGTTTTTCAGACCCTCGTTCGCGAGCCGACCAAGCCATCCAATCCCTCCCCCTCCATGCCCCCCAAATCCCCCTCGGCCATCGACAACCTGAACAAGTTGCCAGGAGGCCTTTGGGCCTTGATTATTCTCGTGGCTTCCGCCATCGTGGGCGGCATAGTTTGGTTCGTTTACACCAAAGCGAACAAGAAGAAGGAGGAGGAGGGCGACAAGCCCAATGAGACCGAGGAGATCCCGTAAGTTAAATACCATAATCCCCGTAGAAACTCTTTTGGGGGTATTCTGGGGGGTCTTTATGCACATTGGCTGACATCTCGTGGCACAGCCTCGATACCTTGAATGCGGCCGCCATGACTCCCCAGGCAGCCCTAAGCGCCAGGTGGCTGCGGACAGATGGTAAGTTAGAACTCGAGAGCCTCACCATTGCCCCTATGCCCTAGTTGTAAACGCTGACAATTGTGGATCATGTTCAAGACAAACCCAGCCGCCCCCTCCCCGTCATAGTGGAGGCCACCGGCCCCAATGTGGCCGTGCCAGACCTCGCTGCCCTGACTGGCGAGGATGTCAAGCTCGTCCCGGTTCCCCCGGGGTTCCGCCTCCCTCCCTCTGCTCCCGCCCCGCCTGCGCCCGCGCCCGTGGTCGTGTCTGCGGCGTCTCCTCCCCTCCGCCCCAAGAAGCGGGACCCTGTTGCGGTCCCCGCCACCGCCACAACTGTGCGCAATGTTAGTCACGGTGTCAAGGAGATCTTCAAAGCTGGGAGTACCGCGGCGGTTGCCCCGGCGGAATGAGGAGATGTTCTCTTTCTGGCGTTCCTCGGTTGTTTTGACCGTTTTCTTCTCTCCGAGAACCTTAGCGAGGTGAGCTGAATGAAAACGGCATATGAAGGGGACGAAGAGTGGATGTTTTTGTGGCGTTCCTCTGGGGCTTTTTGGCCGTTTTTGCTTCTCTCCGAGAACCTCAGCGAGGTGAGATGAAGGAAGAAAACTGGGTGAGGTGGAGAGTGAGAGAGAGGCTGTTTTCTTTTCTTTTTTTTTGTCTTGTTCTTGTTCTTGTCTGTCTTTACTTTTGTTTTATGTTTTGTTCTTTTGGTTGACTGGTACGGGCGACTAAGTATGCCACCGGTTCATAACTCTCTCATTGGTTCATATTGCCAGGACTCTCAATTTACAAGTAGAAACAAATTAACTATATAGTTGAAGATAACGCCGGTTTAAGGGTTTAATATTAATGGTTGGTCGTACTATTATAAAGTTGATTAATTATATAGTCAAAGGTTATATGTAGAAAAGCCTAGGAAAGTCTGTTAGATAGAATCTACTCTTTTACTGCCCTCGTATATATCTAAAAAGGCATCTCGAAATAACTATATGCCTCCGGCGATGAAAGAAGCGGTGAGGTAATATCCAATGAGAGAGTTATGAACCGGTGGCATACTTAGTCGCCCGTACCCGTTGGTCCTCTTCAGAGGTGACCATGCCTGAATATATACTGTCGGCGCCTCGGGGCTTCATTTCGCTATTCACTGTAGACTCTTTGTCCACCAGAGTTAGATCTTGTAGTAAATCCTCACTGATCTACCATCATGATGAATTTGAAAAAAACAAAACAAAACAAAACATTTGAAGTATTCAGCATTAGAAATTTAGACTGACTTAATTTTCCATCTCACAGGATAAGCAAAGTGTTTTTTTTTTTTTAAAAGAAAAGGGTATTGGAATCTCAAAGCAAGCCCTCAGAAACAACATTCTGCAGTTCTGTCGTAATTTAGTCACTCTATAGACCCTCGTTCCACTTCGCCCACTTTGCCATCAAGGCCGAGCTAAATGCTTGAAAGTCCTCTTCCAAAAGCTCCTGCGTGGCTTTGTGGGAGTATCATGAATCGTTTTCCGAACATTGGCCGTATCATGGGATTGAAGGCTTTGGCCAAGTTGATCATTGATCTTATCCACCTTTACTAAGAGCTCGAAGAACCGGTCACAAGAGCACGGAGACCCAGCTCCCTCTTTTTGTTTGGTCCGTAGAGAGGGTTGAGAATTGTATCCCTCGTGTCGCATCTGCCGGCTTGGATCCCGCCTTAAAGAAGCATAGGTCTGGTTGAACTCACTGGCAGTGAGCCTTGACATAGCGATATAGAGTTCAGTGTTCCGAACGGTGCGTTCCTTATAAATATTTCCCAACTGCGTAGCCACTTGCATCGCCTCTGTATACGACCGGCCCATCTCTAGAAGTAACTCCGCGAGTAGAAGGTAATCGGTTTCGGTGGGCTTGTTCTCTGATAAGTTAAGGAACTCTGTCCCTAGATCATCTAGTCGTTGGAGTAATATCCGGCGAGTATGCTCGTTCTCAATAACAGAGGTGAGTATATCTTGGCTTGGCTGGTATGAGTCGTATTGTGGAGGGCGGTCATCACAGTCGGCGCCTATCTTCGATTCTTGGCTTTCAAACAATAGTTCAGACATTTTCTAGGGTGATTAAACGATTCTTGTATATTGGAAGTTTTTGTATTAGGGAGGAGATAGAAATTTCTTAGAGAGAAAAACAATCTGGGATTGGGGGGTTTAACTGGTAGAAGAATATGTATGTATCTACTTCCAGCCGCCGCCTAATATAGCATCCAGAGATCCAGAGCCATGGTAGCTGGCCTACGCCAACTAATTTGAGCTCCGTTGTTCAAAAACTGATCGGCCTCTTTATATCCCCACTGCGGAGGTATCTTGTCCGATCTGGTCTAGATGATTTGGATTCGTTGGAAACTCTATCATGATCGACTGCCCAGGTGGCTAGAAGCCAGGCGCAACTATTTGACCGAGGGATTTTCACGTAAACAATTTCGATATAAATAATATTCCGGGTCATCTTCTGGACACGAGAAATATTTCAAGGTAGCTGTGCTGGAGGAAGTAGCCCAGCCATCCTTTTCGAGGGCCTTCCACCAAGGTGTAACCAACAAATCTTTGACGTGGGATTAGCATAGCTGATAGTTATCACTGATGCCTTGTAAATCAGGCCTTATTTGGACCCATGCCTAGACGACTCCTCACTTTGTGCACTTAGTGTCTGAGAGTCAACCCTGCTGCACAACACAGTATTTGATGCCCCGAAACATCCTTTGTGGTACCCGGAGCCTTACGAGGTCGACTCTCCCGCCCCGACTACGATCCCAGACACCCTATGCCCTGCGTCTAGCATCGTGTTTCGCAGCAATCAACCCAAAAACAACCCCCCAGCAAAGCGCAGGGCTACTTAATCTCTGCGAACGAAGTCGCAGCCGGAGCTACATCCACTCAAAGCACAAAATGTCCACCTCCACTCCAGACCGCTACAAGCTTATCTTCTTCGTCCCGACCGCCAACGTGGAGCCCTGTAAAGAAGCCATCTTCGCCACAGGCGCAGGGTCTTTCCCCGGTGGTAAATATACCAAATGTTGTTTCCAGACTGTTGGCACGGGTCAATTTCTGCCCAATGAAGGCGCAGACCCGGCGGTCGGAGCTGTCGGAGCTTTGGAACGGTGCGAGGAGGTCAGGGTTGAGATTATGTGCCTTGGCCGGGGCATTATGCTGAATGCAGTCGATGCTTTGATCTCGGCGCATCCATATGAGGAGGTTGCTTATGAGGTTTATAAGATGGAGAACGTTTAGTTGGTCGACTGAAGATGTGGTTGATGGGATGCGGCACAATAAGGTGATGCGATTGGGATGGTAGTCATCTTTTTCTGCATTTGTCAGTTTTTCAATCTATATTTCGACGAATTTCCAGTCTCGATAAAACAAATTGAGAGTATGATTGTGTCCAAAAATGAATGTTGTGTTGATTTCATTGAAGGGCAACTGTATGGCAGCGGATTGGTAAGGCGGTAGTAATCCCTGGACGCTGATTTGCCCAGGGCTCGCCCCAAGTAAAACGCCTCGTCAACTTGACTTCTCCTCCAACCTCCAACCTCATCTCCCCCCAATTGACCCTTACTCATTGCCCGCGATGGCCTCCAAACTCTTCTCAGTCCCGCGGGTCGGCCGCCAATTGGTTCACCAGCTCCCCAAACCCCAATACAGAGCCTTCTCCGCCGGTTCGCAACGGTTCAGCGACTCCCTTTCGGTGGTGCGTATTCCTTTCGACCCCTCCTGTGCTTTAAGCGCCAATTACATCTCAGGATTGGAGAATTAGAGATCCATATACTGACTGTGATTGTCTCCAATAGCACCGCAACAAGCCCAACAACAACCCGACCCTCCCGTTCAAGTTTTCCGAGCAGAACCTCACACTCGCCGATGAGATCCTCAAGCGCTACCCTCCCCAGTACAAGAAGGCTGCTGTCATGCCTTTGCTTGACCTCGGTCAGCGTCAGCACGGCTTCACCAGCATCAGCGTCATGAACGAGGTCGCTCGCATGCTCGAGATGCCCCCAATGCGCGTTTACGAGGTTGCGACCTTCTACACCATGTACAACCGCGAGCCAGTTGGCAAGTACTTCGTGCAGATCTGCACCACGGTAAGCACCTGAAACAAACCATATTTCCTGCTCTGCCTAATTCGGAATCATCCAGACCCCATGCCAGCTCGGCGGCTGCGGTAGTACCGCCATTGTCAAGGCCATTACCGAACACCTCGGAATCACCCCCGGCCACACCACCGAGGATGGCCTCTTCACATACATCGAAGTCGAATGTCTGGGCGCTTGTGTCAACGCCCCCATGGTCCAGATTAACGATGACTACTACGAGGACCTGACCCCAGAGTCCATCAAGACCATCCTGACTGCCCTCAAGGACTCCGCCACCGCTACCGGTGCCGGTGCCGGCACCAAGATTCCCGCCCCCGGCCCGCTGAGCGGGCGCGATACCTGCGAGAACAGCGCCGGCCTGACCAACCTGACTGAGGTGGTGTGGAACCCGGAGACTATGATGCGCCAGGACAATGCATTGGACGCCGCACCCAAGCAATAGAAGAGCAAAGAGAAAGAAAGATTATTAAAAAGAGCTCTTCATTGCCGTGGGTCAATTCCGGATGGGGAGGATATTATAATGGTTGTGTTTTTTTTCGAATGGACGAGCAAAAGCCGCCTTGGGGCACTGCGGTCAAGCCGGGAAATGATTAGAGGCCACTGCGCCCTTCGCCCTAAGGCGCCTTGAATGATAACCACTCTTGAGGCGTCCTATGTTTTTTGTCTGTCTACAACATACCATGTACAGTACGTTTGTTCCTAGCTCTTACTTGGTGTGATCGGAGCCCGGATGCAGATCTGGCCCAGTCGCTGTGGGATATCGGCAGGACCAATCGCAGATTTTTTTTCCATTTCCTCCTTTTCTTATAATGGGTGTTGAGCTTGTAGATACCTGGGTACACTATGCAGGATAGTACTCGTTTCTGCTGGTTGTACGGAGTACGGGGGAAACCTATTGCATTCCATGGTATGAGATATCCACCTCGACATTCTCTGCTGACTGGCTTAGGTAGAGCTATCTGCCTAAGCTCTGCCCTATTAGTGTTTACTTAGCTCCCCAGCTGGTTCATGCAAATGTTTCACAGCAGGTGCTCCATCCCATGTTAACTCAGGCCGCAATGTAGGTGACCCGCCCGGCACCTGGTGATTACATAAGATATTTAACTGTCCGCTAGGGCTGCAGCGGTATATGTATGTTAGGCCCTAAGATTCTTTGGGGACCACATACGGATCTCAACCTCCCCCACTGAATCGGAACCGGTCCCGAATTTCAACACAGCCGAGTACAAACCAAAGTTCCATTGTTTCTTCTACGTATAAGCGTTGTTTCAGAGTGTCCGATAGTGGGTATAGGTATGTAACAAAATAAACTACCTCGCCCTACTACTCCACTACATAAAAGCAAGATCTCCATCCAACACGAGAA
This sequence comes from Penicillium fuscoglaucum FM041, assembly GCA_000576735.1. NCBI lineage: Eukaryota > Fungi > Ascomycota > Eurotiomycetes > Eurotiales > Aspergillaceae > Penicillium > Penicillium fuscoglaucum. Next base: position 43,914 of record HG814342.1, read on the forward strand.
AAGAAAAGCAGCGATAAGAGCCCTTATATACCATGCCGAGAGGCCTCGGGTCTTCAGCTCCTTTCGGCAGTTACGAAACTTCTAGTATAGATGCTACGGTATACAAAGTGTGTGCGCAGTCCTCATACAGAGATTGAGCTAAAACCTGATCAATAGATCTTTACGTTGTGACGAAATGAATGAGAGCTGACCACTAAGGATAACAAAATGCAATCTCGACTCTACTCCTGAATTCGCCTTAACAAGCGCTCTATGACACGATTGTTCTCCTCTAAGGAATCCGCTTAGTTGGTGACAGCGCAGTTGAGGAAAGCAGCTTCGCAACAGCGTTAGTGATATACAATTTCCGTGTAAAAATGGGAGAAACTTACACTTGGAGAAGAAAGCATAGCTCTCAGCATTCTCAAGAGCGGCAGAAGAACTCAAGCCATGCACTTCCTCATAGCCATAAGTCTCAGGACCGAAGATGCCCTTGGTATGAGCCATCTCGTGCAAGGTAGAGGTAGCCTGATCCAGAACACCGCAGCCGTCCGACGTGGCAGGGAACTTGGTGAAGTATGCAGGGCAAGTCCGGATTTTTCCGTAAGTTCCATCCGTCTCGCCGTAGGCAGTCATGGTGAAAGAGTGGGTGTCAATGCAGTTGATGCCATCCGGGGTGCAGTGGTAGCTCACGACACCCTGGTTTCCGTCCGTGGCCTCCGTGGCAATCGTGTCCAAGACACGGGCGACACGGTTACGAGCCTGGGCGTCGCTGGTCTTGAAGAAGCTCTGGAAGAGGTTGTTGGAGTACTCTGACTCGCTGCGGATGAGTTTGGCACCGGCTTGGGCCATCTTTGCGGCGCGGGCGAGTGCGTTGTCGATCATTTGTGCTCTCTCATCGGAGCAGTTCTCAAGGGTAGCGCGTGCCTCGAGAGGGCTGGCGACAGCACCTGCGATCAGAGGGAGAGCGACAAGGGTTTGGAAGAAACGCATGTTGATGATTAGATGAAAAGAGATTTGGTAATGGGAACAGAAGGATGGTTATAGTAAACGATTGACTCGGAAGTAATGATTGACGGCCACCAGGGCTTGCTTATAACGAGAGTATAGGAGGTAGAAAGAAAGACGTTTGTTGAGGAGAAGACGATCTACCGACAGGGCTACCCGTACATCGACCTTTTATAGAGTATATCAACTCAAAATGGCCACGGACATAGCTCTAGCCGTTTCATTATGTTTCGTTAATCTTTCTGTAGATTTTCGCCCCATGTTTCACCGTCGGAGTGCCGATCATATCAATAGATACCGTAAGAAAGCACCAATGCTATGATTGACTCGTGACTGCTACCAAGAACCTACGTTGTATATAGAACGATTAATGGGAACTTCTGGCACGAGCATTGCGGTTCATACAATAAATCAAAGCAGACACCTATAGCCTTGTGGTGTAGTCTCGCTTCTGTACTCTGTAGTCACCCCACATCACCCGTGTTGCATCCTCTCCGCTGCAACCCACAATATAACAGCCAAGACTCCCCTGTCTCAAGAGCCATACTCCACCACCCCACGGATGAGGATCTCACGCCGTGGCAGCCAGCCCTAGGTTAGAATGAACCGTCCCTAGTCTCCTATGACAGAAATCGACGTGTACGAACAATGTATGTAAAATTGACATATGTAAAATTCTCTAGTAAACTAAATTGACAAATTCCGCTGTTTTCCAATCTGTGCGGACATCGCTGATTAAGCAATGTATGTGCTTTTGTATGGTACTATTATCATAACGGCCCATTGATTTTCCGGTTTGTATTTACTCGGTAATTCCTACTATGTATGTGGCATAGTACTCGACACACCCCCTAGTTTTTAAAGGTTCTCAGAGCTTTAAGAACTGTCTTTCTAACTGCTTCTTAACTGATTCGCACGTGATTCTCTAAGTGATTCCTTCTGGTCACACCTATCCCTAACCGATTTCTTTGCTGATCTCACTCTAAATCGTCGATTTATATAGTTTTCGTAAATCAGCCTCTGTTTTTAGAGGTTAGGTGACCGATCATATAACTGATGTCTTATATGCCGATCAACTCTCTAAAGTGTAATTACTTCTGTTTCGGAAGCGCTTTAGTAAGCCTATCTGCTGGTATCGTAGCAGTTAGAACCTAGTCTATATAGACTCGGGTCACTCGGCCTATACTAACCTCTTGCTTTATCTAGTACCGATTGATATCGATATATCGAAGCTTTATATATATCGCCGCCTCCTTCTTTGTTAACAAATCGACGGTTTGCTGGTTGTTATATATAATAGATAAGGGGTGATCTAGCTTAAAGCCTAGTGTATTAAGTACTCTGCACTATTATTAGACGGTTTTTCCTACCTCTGTAAGGGTAAGCAATTCTACTTCTATTATCGAAGTAGTAACAGTCTTCTGTTTAATAGCTTTCTAATTAATTAGACCATTATATAGTTTATATATATAACCTTTAGAGCTTTTTCAATCTTTATAATCTCCGAATGATATATTACTTATAAATTTAACTGATTTTGCTGCTATTAATAAGGTTGTATCCCGATTTCTGGGATATTTATTAGGGTTTTTATGAGGTTTTCTAATGCTATATTTAATAGCCTAGAAGCGGGTTTTATAGAGATACTAGATAATCCTATCTACTATATCGATATGCTTTAGTCCTAGATTTATAAGGAATTCCGCTATCTTAGAGGTTGCTTTTATAGTATCTATCCTAGTAATAGTAGTGATATACTATATAGATCTAATCTTAGCCTAGAAACTATAAATCTATTATAGTATAGCTACCCTATCATAGGGTACTAAGGGCTTAATACTAAGGAGGGACCCTATCTTTCTCTTTATAATAAGGTTATATCTTATTACTATACTCTTAATATAACTATCTTAATATA
>HG814343.1:0-46368 GCA_000576735.1 Penicillium fuscoglaucum FM041
GCTCCAAGAGGCAGAGGCGATGTACAAACGAGCGCTGGAAGGCTACGAACAGGCTTTTGGTGCGACCTTACCTTTCACCTACACCCCTGCCTTGAACACTCTTACGAGCTATGGCCTTCTATGTGAGAACAATGCGAAAGTGGATACCGCTCTGTTGTATTATCAGCGGGCGCTGGTAGGCATTGAGGCTGTTTGGGGCCAGGATAGCGAACGGTATACCTGGCTTTTCAACAGATTAAGCTCTCTACAGCGTGACAAGTGTGAAATTACTGACGAAGAGTTTGTGCAAAAGGGAACAAAAAGTGGGGGACAATGTGGAAAAAAGTGAGAGCGAAGCTCTCCGGTGTGTACAATCCTGAATAAGCCCTGGGGGCCGGATGACTCACAAATAGAAGTACGACCTTTTCTTTGTATCTTATTCCAAGTAGATAACCATTGAAATCCCGTTCTACCCAAGTGAAAAGATTATCTCCTATGCCTACTATTTGTCTGATCTTTGGACAACTAGACCTCCTAGATACTTATCGCCTCATACGGACACGACAAGATGATAGCCACCACGAGCATCCCTGTGACCATTCCAAAAGATGGCTCACTGCCCAAGTCCATGATCAAAGACATTATCAGTACATTCCTTACCAACGAGTGGTCAAACGTGGATCCAGAAACGCTCATTGTGACACGCAATACTGGATACGCAAACACAAACTGTGTAGTGGAACGACCAATGCCAAAGAGCGACACATATTCCGAGCCTCTCAAGGTATTCCTCAAACTCCACGGCGAACTCGACGGAGAAATCGAGGTGTTCAAACACTTGGTTCCCAACAAACACGAAGAGGCACAACTATGCTCTGATTACGCTCAATCCGGCCTTGGTGCCAAGGTGTACGGTTTCTTCCAGACACAAGATGGCACTTTCGGAAGGATCGATGAGTTCTTGGATGCACGCAATTTGGAGCCAGCAGATGTGGAAGACGCACATATCCGAGCTGAGGTTGCGAGAGAAAATGCCGTTTTTCATACTATGTCCACACAACGGGAGAAGAAACCGGTTCAGTTATATTACGATGCAGTGACCAGAGAGCTTGTCAGATATCACAAGATGGAGAAGCTAAAGAAGCTTGCTATCGAAGGAGGTGTCAATATGGACGATCTTGTTGATTATGACTTTGTGTCTAGAATAAGACAAGTCACGGACAGACTGGACTCCATTGGCGGAAAAAAGGGATGGTGCATCCACGATGTTCAATTCATGAATACGATGGTGAAGAACAGTCCCAAAGAAGGAGAAAGAAAGATCGTGCTTATAGATTTTGAATTCGTCTTTCAAAATTACCGAGGATTTGATATCGGTGGACACTTTTTGCAAAAGATGTTCCAGTGGTTTGATGAAGACGATAAGATTGCCACCTGTCGACCTTATACGGAGGAAGAGAAGAGGCATTTTAGCGAGGAATATGCGAAGCAATGGAACGAGGAGACTGGTGATTCGGATACAGGGGAGCAGGTTTTCATGGAATCTGAGCTGGGGTTCATGCTGGCTATCACGTTCGAAATTCATAACATGCTTTGTTATATGGATCAGGATGATGATAAGGACCCGTTGAGCATCTTGGGGCTTAACAAGTTGTTTGAGGAGTTTGTTAATCGGTATAAAAAGCTGGGACTAGGGAGTTGAGAGGGCTTCAACTAATGCAGTATCCAACGATGCATTCTTGACTGTTCGTTCTGTTATAGAAGATCAATAGAATAAAGCTTATATCTGTGTTTTATATCCAGCACTTCCCTGAATAACCTTCATGCTCTTCTGCATATTTTGGACATTGGAGGCTCACCGGCGCGGTGACACGACTTCGATTTAAGTAGCAGTCAGTATCAAGGACTCTTACCGCGACCTGATTCAAGTCAACAATCCAAAGTTCCGTGGAGGAAGCACCTTATAATTCAAGCATCCAGATCCAGATCCCAACAAGATCGATCAAATCCTTTCCCAAGAATAGGCACCCCTTAATCCGGGGTAAACCCTAAGCACGCAGCTGCATATCCGATGTGAGGCATATGAGCATATGCACCCCTCTACATACACCCCTCAAGACACAATAGCCGATAACACCGTATGTCACGAATAATTCGCCAATTGGCACCGGAAACACACAGCCCATCTCCAGTATCCGTCCAGGGCCAATTCCCGCTCTTGCCGCAGCGGTCAAGAAGCTGCCCAATAAATGTGTCTCGATGGGTCGATTCGGACGCCTCATTTGACAGCTCTGACAGCCCCCAGATTCGAAATTAAACTATCGGTTATATCCCGCTCCGCGTGACCTGGCTTTGATGTTTCTGATTTGGGAATTGCTTCTTTTTTAGCTTGGCGGGTGTCGCGGGGAAGGGAGCGGTGAGTTGATTGGGGTTCTTAGTGTGAGATTGGGGCTTTCTTTTTGGCTTCGTTTCGCTTTTTCCGAGGAGTTTGGTCAGCTGTTGGGGAAGAGATTTTTGTTCTTTGGGTTTAGTATGTCTGGGATATCGGTGCTGACAGGTACCCGGGTGTTTTGGCTGTCTAGATGGCGCAGGAGGCCCTTCGTGAGATGATAGTTGCAATAAGAAATGACACATTGATGATCAATAATCAAGATCAATCCAGATCTATACAAGATCCATGACTGCTGAAGCCCAGGATGAGCCCCTGCACCGAACTCCGCGGGGTTCTCCTGATTCGACCTCACTTGGCGCAAACCCCATATCTGGGGATTCAGAACAGTTGAAGACATGAGAAATCACATAGATAGCGATATCCAATATTAGTGGAGCCGAATGCAAGCACAAAAATGACGCCGATCTTGACCCACATCGAATTGCAAGTGACAATCTGTATACTTCGTCCGAAGTAGGCGTTTGAATATCGCATGGGGTGCTTTTATAAGACGGGTTGAGAAAGATTTCCCTTATTGCATAAGCTCCCATCTTTTATAAGCTGTATATATTGCTTTGATCATCTTGATCCCCCCTCTTTCCATTATAAAAGACTTTGGTATCTGCTCAACCTTTCCCTTCTCTTCCCTCCTCATAACACACCGTCACACCATACTTCAATCATGGCTACCTCCATCCCTAAGACCATGCGTGCTCTGCAGTATTCAGAGCCCAAGAAACACAAGATCGTCGAGGTCCCTGTGCCTGAGATCCGCGAGAACGATGTCCTGGTATGGGAGCCGTCCATCCATTCGCAGGGAAGCGAACTGACCAAACCCTCATCAGATCAAGGTCAAGGCCTGTGGTGTTTGTGGCACTGATCTTCACATCCACGAGGGTGAATTCATTGCCAAGGCACATATTCCCATCACAAGCACTCATCGTGCATTGGCGTGTTGACACTCTATAGTTTCCTCTGATCCCCGGCCACGAAACCGTCGGCGTAGTCGCCGCCGTTGGACCCAAGGTCAAAGACTTCGAGATCGGCGAGCGAGTCGTCGCCGATAACTCCGAGCTGTGCGGAACATGCTTCTACTGCCGTCGTGGCGATGAGCTGTTCTGTGAGCACTTCGAGGCCCACGGCGTGACGATGAACGGTGGTTTTGCTGAGTACTGTGCCTACCCTGGTAAGTAGAGCAATGACATATCAAAAGCGCCCCGGGCTCTTAATACTGATTTGGAAGGAAATTTCTTTCAGCTGGCAGAGTCTTCAAGATCAAGAACCTATCCGACATCGATGCGACTCTCCTCGAGCCTGCCTCTTGCGCCGCCCACGGTCTGGACAAGATCGCCCCGAAGATGGGCTCGTCCGTTCTGATCTTCGGTGCTGGTCCTACTGGTCTGGTGCTGGCTCAGATGCTGCGCCAGAACGGTGGTTGCAATGTCGTTGTTGTTGCTCCTGGTGGGCTGAAGATGGATTTGGCTCAGAAGCTTGGTGCTGGTGATAAGTACATTGAGCTGTCGCGTGAGGCTCCACAGGCTCAATTCGATGCTCTCAAGGCTGAGAATCCGTATGGATTTGATATTGTCGTCGAGGCTACTGGTAGCCAGAAGATTCTCGAGGACTCGATTAACTATGTTCGTCGTGGTGGTAAATTGGTGGTGTATGGCGTGTACTCGAGTGAGGTTCGGGTTTCGTGGTCGCCGGCTAAGATCTGTGAGTTTTCTTGTTCCTTTTCTCTTTAGTCTTGAGTTCCTTGCTGATTGTCCTTCCAGTTGGTGATGAAATCTCTATCCTCGGTAGTTTCTCTGAGACCTACAAGTTCCCTGCTGCTGTTGACTATCTTGACTCGGGCAAGGTCAAGGTGGATGGCATTGTGAACAAGGTGTACAAGATTGAGCAGTGGGAGGAGTGTCTTGAGGCGATGCGTAACAAGACTGCTATCAAGGCTGCCATCACCTTCGATTAGATCTGGATATCGTTGTGAATTTCCATACAAGATACATTTTCGTAGAGGATAGTTAATAGAATTGACTTTTCCTGGAACTATGGGGGCATCTTGACCTTATATGTACTTGAAAGTGAGGACCTTGATAGACCAACAAGGTACTTTTGAGAATCACGTCTCCCATTATTTACTTACAGACTAAGCGCTCGTTTCTTAGATTCAGGCTATAAATCCCCTGCTTTCCCATGGGTTGAATATCAGGATTCTTCTGTTACAACCGCCCCTGGACTGGCTAGTTACCAACTAGGCCAAAAGACCACTATATCTGAGCATTACGCTCAGATAGTCCAGGCTCCGATACAAATAGTGCGTGCCATGACATCTTCCTCTGCTTTCTCGCTAGCAGTCCTGACTCCTCCAAGAATAATCTTATCATGAGATATGATGAATGATTTGCACCGAGACATACTTTATACTAACAATATATAAGAATATATATACAAAAGAGGAAAGGAAGTCGAAAACGGTCTATGGCAGACCGAAAACTGTCCCACACCCCACCCCCTAGGACGAGATTCTGCAGACTTCCTGGTCGGCCGTCGTGGGACGACGAATGCTACAGAAGGATATTTGTCCCTAAGAAATCTAGATGAAAGAAGATTGATTCCATGGACTTGGTAAATTCCCGGATGGATGATTCTTCTAATCTACGAACCTTGGAAGTGAGCAGAGCAATAGCCCAGCGAGAGCGGTAACCCCGAAGCGGTACCGCCAACCCTCATTTCTCCGGCAGAAAGAACTGATTTCCTTCCCTCTCAGTTTACTCCGTCATACAGCCCAGGCTCGACCTCTCCCCGCCTACGCAAACTCTCCACCCAAGCTCCAACAACCACCCAATTCCTCAATTCCCCAAACACAACACCACCACAATGGTCAAACCCCTCACATTCAAAGGCGACAAGCCAAAGAAACGCAAGACCCGCACCACAGACAATGAAGCGCCAACCCCCAAATCACGCAAAACCGAACCCGAACCAGAGGACAACCCAGAAGACCAAAGCTGGGTCTCCGCCGACTCCCCAAGTGACATCGCCGGCCCAGTAGTCCTAGTCCTACCCTCAGATGATCCAACGTGCGTCGCCAGCGACGCCAACGGCCAAGTCTTCGCCAGTAAACTGGAGAACCTCGTCGACGGAGACCCAGGCACGGCAGAACCGCACGACGTGCGACAGGTCTGGGTTGCGTCGCGGGTGGCGGGGACAGAGTCATTTAGTTTCAAGGGACACCATGGGAAGTGAGTACTAACAAAACTGTGATTTATCGCAGTATACACATATTTACATCCCTCCCCCAAATTCCTATATTCTCACTCTTTTTTTACCCAATCCAATTTAAAACTAACAACCCCCTCTCAACAACAGATACCTCTCCTCCGACACACACGGCCTTTTCACCGCAACCGCCTCAGCAGTCAGCCACTACGAATCCTTCCTCGCAATCCCCTCCCCGGAAGTCACGGGGACATTCTCCCTCCAAACGCACGGCGGCGACGGCGAGTCCTTCCTCTCAATAAAAGAAAACAGCAAAGCCGCGTCCGGCGTTGAGATCCGCGGCGACGCGAATACGATTTCCTTTGAGACGACTGTGCGCGTGCGCATGCAGGCGAGGTTCAAGCCGAAGTTGCGCGCGTCGAAGGAGAGCAAGGCGTATGAGAAGATTAGTAAGAAGGAGCTTGAGGGGATTGTTGGGAGGGGGTTGGATGATGATGAGGTTAGGAGGTTGAGGAAGGGGAGGAGGGAGGGGAATTTCCATGAGATTTTGCTTGATGTTAAGGTTAGTGGGAAGCATGATAAGTGGGCTTGAGATGAGCAAGTTGGATCTTTGGGTTCTGTTTGCTGTGAGATTCTTTCGGGTTGTGCTGGCCGTGGGATTGGTGTCGTGATTGGCATCGAAACTGGATTGCTATAGGCTTTCCGATGTTCTCATCCACTTGTCTGTCTAGCCTGTTGGATTTAGGACGGTGGAAATACATCGCGCGAGATCCGTCCAGGTTGAGAGGAAGCTCAACGTCCCGTGGTTATCGATTCAGCCCCCGGCGAGGGAACCATGTAGGTGATGCATGGTATCTCTGCAAGCCTTCGAGGCCACCATGAAGAGAGACGAGGGAGGGGGCTTAACGACCCATGATACCAGCCTAGATGGTGGTTCATTCCTCTATCAAGCAGAGCACTCGAATATCATTTTCGACAATGTACAGCGAAGTACAAGACATAATGAATGACACAAATCTCCCTTCCGGGGCTGTACGAAACCCAATTTATATTTTCTCCTCTGGTAGCCGTAAGCTCCAAACCCTTTTGATCTGTATACAACTTGTGTAAGTTAAGAAAATATCAAATATCAACGGAATACAAGACAAAAACACTGAGAATTTCAAATCTCAAATCAAAAGGTTCAAGTTAACTTCAATTAACATAAACAACGCAGACATCCATTTGTAGATAGAGATAGTTCTGATTATGGAAGACATAATTCGTCACGCAGAAACAGATCTATGGCGAGAAGGGGGGTCGGTAATGACAGAATGGGGGGATGTGTTCAGTAGAGCAGCAAGCCCTGGGTATGAATTCTAACAACAGTAGTACAAACAAGACCTCGGAACCTCGAGCAAAAGCGAGGAACGGGACCGCAAGAGAAAAAAAAGGCATGATGGACCGGAGTTCAGGGGGAACATAACGGAGAGAAAAACAGCAAACCTCTCCACATTGCGGAAAGCATTCTTTGAGAAAGAAGAAAGAAAGACAGATAAAAGAGAAATAAACGAACTGGCGGAGCGATATCTGTGTTGAAAAAGAGAAAGGGAGAAAATAGCAAAACTGGTCAAATCTAGTTTCATAAAGAGTCTCTTTTACCGCGAGGATAAGTCCCAGAAGACAGGACGGGACACAGATGGGTAGGGAGGTAGAGGAAGACGATTGTACAGAGATAGGCGAGGAGCAGAGGAGGAAATATTGAAGGTAGACGAAGAAACGAAAGGCAGTAGGGAGAGGGATCTAGGAGTTGAGCGATAGGCCATGGAACCGGTTGACCCATTCGCCCTGCGCTGGGTGCGCGCGGGAAGAGCCATTGGAGCCGCCGATGTTGCCGGGGTAGTCGAATGAATCTGTAGGACCAAAGCTAGATGGCATCTGTGGGGCAAAGGTGTCCGAATGCGCAGGTCCTTCTGAGTGACGGGAGGACTGGGAGAAAGGCTGGTAGGACTCTCCGTAGGATGTGCGAGCCATGCCCACAGGGTTTGGCATTTCTCGGCCCGTGTCGATGGTATCTCGCGAGGCAGGGTAGGATCTGTTCTCAAGTTGGTGGCGACGGTCTGCTTCCTGGCCATAAAGGGGGTTGGGCATGGTGCCAGGACCTGGCAGGCCAGCCGTAGGAGGTGTGACAAACGAGGCCGGGTTGATAGCTGACATCCAGATGCGAGTTTTGTAGATCTTGAACAAGTCAGTCACCAGCGAGTTGAAATTGATGTACGAATCAGCAAAGTAGTAGAACGTAAGCTTTTTCCAATCCCTGCATAACAATTAGTTCTGATATCACGGGTGGCAATCGGAGACGAGTAGACTTACATTTGGAACTCGGCATCAAGGATCTCCATATTAAGCCGGTGTTCAACCACTTTCTGCTGGCAGACCCGCTTGGCTTTGGCTTCATTTCCTTCCTTATCGTGCAAAGTCAGGACCTCGTGTTGCTGTGCCAACCGCTTGATGAGCTTTGGTTTGATGTCTGTCGCGGGTTCCTGTGCACTGTGGGGACCGTGGGGACCCATGCCACCTGTGGCACTTCGAGTATTCATACCCGAGTTGGGGTTGGTGAGGGTGGACCCCTCAGGCTGGCCGTGTCTAGAGAAAATCATAAGGGTCTTGTAATGCTCTTCGGCGTAATGCTGCTTCAACTCCCGCGCCTGTTGGAGCGATATGTTTGCATGAATGACGGTTCCCAGATCTGTCCCTCGATCCGCCTCCACAATGACGAGATCACCGGTTTTCACCTGAAGACCGGTATCTTCTTGGATGTAGAAAACGTCCGCGCGGCTGCATTTGAAGGCGACAATGTACAAAAGCTGATTTTGATGGGCATGGGACAACGCGGATGGCTGACGACCATAAGCATTCGACATCGCATATTGGCTGAGAGATGGTGGGATACCCGAGGAGCCATCTCCACGCAAGGTCTGTTCGCGGGAGTAGTAGGGTGCTGCAAGACATATTAGCTTGGTGCGATAGCAAACGGATGTAGCAAGTAAATAAACTCACGGTTGGAATAGTCACCAAGGTTACCATAGCCGTCATCACGGTCTCCCATAGTTGCGCGAGGCGTAGCAGTAGAGTGCGAGTCCACAGGACCGATTGAGCCATGACGCATCGGAATCTCGGCGAAAGAGTGTCGGCGACTTTGAGGCATATCGGGCATGCCACCGAAATCTAGAGACGTTTGCCAATGAGCCTTGCGGACATTATCTAAAGCACGGTTTTCCAGCGGGGAGGCGAATGACGAGAATTGCGCTTCCGGGTGCGCCAAATGCTCGGAGAAGCGGCGACGAGGATTGCCACGCATGTTGTTGTATCCGGTAATATCACGTAATTCTCCTGGATCCTCTCCACCCAAATCTCCCTCTGGAACACCTGGAACACCGCCTCGGATGCGATGTAGTGGATGACCACCACCGATTGATGCGGCTGATCCAGCTCGCTCACGGTATCTGTTATCCATTTGACCTGCCGCAGCTGCTTGCCTTAGGATTGCGTTCTCGCGCGCCAGCTGCTCGATCTGCCGAGCCTGACTCGCCGAGTAGCTCATGTCACTTTCCGAGCCGTTGAGACTCTCGTCGCCATCATCATCCTCGCGGACTCGGCCGAGCATTGCAGTATCGTGTCCTAATTCACCGAGCATACTAGGACGTGATGCTCGAGGCTGAACAATAGACATTTGGCCTGGACCGCGGGAGCGACTTCCTGGGTATTGCGCACCGGCAGCGGGAGCCGCACCAGGCTTGCTAGCAGCGAAGCCGAGGAAGTCAGGGTCCATCTGACCAACAGAATACGACTGAGAGCGGTAGGTTTTGAGAGTTGGTTTTAACGGGATGGGGAATGGGATAGCGGATTCACCAGATATGGTACGGGTGATTGGGCTCAACGTGTCGTCTGGCATGTTGCCGCCCGCAGGAGGTGGGTTGGTCATGGTTGGAGAGGGTACCATTTCAGCCAAGCGAGAAGGCGGTTCTTTGCGCGATTCAGAGTTCCAGATTCCTGTGCCTGTGCCCCAGGAAAATGCACTTCCTCCGGCTTGATTCCAACCGAGCGATCCAGAAAGACCTGGGCTCGTAGTTGATGCCCATGGTGCCTGATCACTAGCGGGGCTTGTCGGGTTAGACGGGGCGGAAGAAAGGTGCCCTCCAGACAGCGAATGTTTGCGCTGAGCGGAAAGCGGAACCTCATTCAGCCACGAGGTGCGACGGACTGGTGGTCTGGTGGTAGGGGGGATAATGTTCTGGGCTTGCGCTCCATGCTCTCCATCATCGTCCGAGGAGGCCAATGCATCCGAGTCTGGGGTGGAGCGGCGCACGCCTGGGTGAGTCTTCTCGAGGATGGCAGATGCTGTCGCCGCAGCGGGTGGGGTAGATGACTGAGCCATCGAGGTCGGTTTGTTAGAGGGCGCTGCCATTCTGGTGAGAGGAAACACTGTTGCAATGTTAGTATAGGATTCCTAGTGTAATACGTGTGACAAACGGGATTATTCCCTGCAGACCGTGTCACCATGAGCGCCACTTGACACCCAGTGAAGCAACACAACCAGAGCGGGGTTGTTTAATCAAGGAATAGCCCGCAGCCATGGAGGAATGAGAGGTAGTTCACTGACCTGTACGATCTTTGTTAATGGCAAAGCTGTACTGTATGGGTGTCTCTTGGCTCAAAAAACGAGAATGAACACATGCGATAACACCCGTCTTTGTTCCACGTGCTCGAGGCGGTTGGGGTGTAGGATCGATCTCTGATCTCTAAACGGACGACGGTTCACTAGGTGTATGCGCTATGTTCAATTCTGGTTAAATCAAAGTCAGCGATTGTTCCCATACTGAAGCCAGATAGTAAAATAGGGGGCAAAAAGCACAAAGGAAGGGAAATATAAGCATATGTAGGTGTGGCATGACCGAGAGCTGTAAGATAAAAGCGGAGATTGTGCAGATATGCATACCCTCGGCCCCTCTTGCGAGAGGGTCCAGAAGTGGGGATAGTAAAAAACCCCCCCCCCCCCAAGAAAGCTGTGCACAATTCCGAATGACATGGATGTAAAGTACAATCGCGAGTAGAGTAAGAGAAGGGTGAGAGACGCCCACAGAGCATAGAAATAGGAAAACAACCTGTAAACAGACAGCGCCTAGGAGAGGCACATTGCCCAAGATGTAGAAAAGCAAAGCGACCGAGAACTAGACTCGAACGTACCTCAAGTTGGTGTCAAATACTTGAACGAATCCCTTTTAGCCGGCTTAGCTGGCGCGTGTAGATCACCAGGCACCTCTCAAGCAAAATAGTATCCACGAAGAAAACCGAGTCGAAAAATGAAAAGCAGTCGCGTGATCGCAATTGTGTCTAGAGAATTATCCATGTGTCAGCCCAGTCGCGTTCAGGACAAGGGAAACTCGGTAGAAATGTTGCGCGACTCACCACTCTAATCGTTTCTCTCCAAATGTCTATTTGCAAGGTGCGCACGGTGATCGTGGATCTCGTCAAGGATGTTGGAGGAATCCTGCCCGAATTGAATAGGTTGATTTCGAGGTGAACGGAGGAACGAGGGCGACGAGATGATGGGACAAGGTTAGGTAGGCAACCGGCGAGAAGTAGAAGGGGCCGTATTTGCGCGGATAGAACGAGGCGCGTGTCAAGGAAGATGCTGGATCTGAATGTTCGATGATCGGTCTATTAGGAGACGGGAATGCGGAGAGTTTGCACGATCGAAGCTGTGACCACAGATGACGTTGAGCGAGCCAGGACTAGGCTGAACTCCTTAAGGATGGCGCATCTTGCGATCGAAGAAAAGTGTTGATGAAAAGTGGGAGATGACGGGGAGGGGGAAGAATGTAAAAGATGAGGGGAACGCAAAGAGCCTGGGGTAACTTCTGTTACGGATCTGGCAACGTTGCCCCGGAGGACACGGACCACTATGGTTTGATCTTCGATTTTTTAGTCCTTTTTTTAGTCCTTTTTTAGTGGTTTTCAGTGGGTTTTCTTTTTCAGTGGGTTCGTTTTTTTAAGAAGAGATAGAAATTATCAAGAATATATTAAGGGATTCTAATTACACTATAAATATATAGATGAAATAAATGAGAAGAAGATCAGGAAGACGGAGCTCTCCATAGGTTTAGGGGAAAGTGGCGTAGACCCCCATCCAGAACAGGCGGGTCCCTTGGAAAAAGAGGCCGATCATCTGGGGTTGTGGGCACTCATTTACCACAAGTCTTATAAAGCATTACAATATACTAAGTATATAATATAATATTATAGTATCTATATCTACATCTATTAGTACACTGTAATAAAAATGAAAAAACCCTCGCACGGCCATCGGGTCGCACACTTGCGGGGCAAATAAGCCCAGACTGTTCTTCCATTTTTCATTTTACCCCGGATTGATATGCATTTTCTGACACTTCATATCCCACCCCCCTCTTAATATAAAATGAGCTTCCACTTTAACCCCTCTTTTTGCGGGGATATCTTCACATTCCAAGCCATACATAACCCACTCATCTCTCTATATCCTCGGACTATGTGCCTAGACCGTTGACCAGCTCTGTGGCACATAGTCGTGTAGTACAAATAAATAGTATTGTCAACGTGACTCTTTTGCCCCTCAACCCCCTCAATGGATGATTTCACCCCTTGTGCAATAGAGTGGAAAACAATATATACATCCATGGATAGAGATAAAGTACTGTCAATGGGGAACTTATGGGATCGATTTCCAAGGTTCATCTGCAACTGCTATTCTTTCCAACGAATCAGGCTGTGCCCCGGGCTTTCCGACCGGGTTTATTCCCTGGTACAACCTGTTGCAACATCCAACCGTTGAAGTATGGCTCATTTTACTTGCTAATGTACACGCTATTCCAGGGTTGTTATTAGGTGCCAGTATGAGGTGCAGTTGGGAAATTACGTCCTATCTTCTGGTCCTTTCCTTTCCTTTCTTTTCCTAGAGTTACATATTACCCCGCAATTTGAGGAGCTACCTATACAGCTATACCCAATCTAAAACAAGGTATCCACAGCAGTCACTACTAATACATATATAGCACTTCCGGAAATTAGTGTCAATCACCTACGATGTACAATATACACTCTCTGGTGGTTTCTCAAACCCTAAAGCCAAGACACGCCAAGCTAGGATAGTACTACCTAGTACATAACTCTTTAGAATGATTAATGGATACAGTACCATGTATCGTAGTCTTGTATAATACATGGATATGTACGCCGTATGTAGTATGTCGTCACACCCAAATAAAGGTCTTCGTGGACAACCAGTCATTTCCACTAAACATGCAGAGCAAAGTGAAGGGTCAAGTGGTGGAAATGGTGGAGCTTGAAATGAGGACCCGCTAATTGGTTGCTCAAAAGCCAAGGGGTGTGCACTGCAAACCACAGCCCCCAACCTAACCAAACCTAATCTATCAGACCTCGGCCCCGGGGGACCTCTGGCGTTATCTAAGCATACCGGTTGTCGTTATGCTAGATGCCGCTTCTGCAGATGTTAACACATACTCACCTGAACTCGTGGCGATTCTCTAGACAGGCATGCGGGTTCCTATCAACTCAATTCCATGTCCGAAAGACAATGTCTATGCGCACATTCAGTACCCGGACAGAAAATGATGTACACCGGTATACAGTTCGCTCCAACGAATCTTCTACATCAAATAGAGGACCTGGCATGTCCCAGTATAGACTGATTGAAGACGTTGAAGATCTAGACAGGTACCAACCTGGAGGATATCATCCTCTACAAGTCGGGGATGAGTTAGATAATGCCCGCTATCGAGTGATTGATAAGCTCGGCTATGGAGGATACTCAACTATATGGCTAGCCCGTGACCTACAAAGGGCTCAATATGTGGCAGTGAAGGTGGTCACTGCTGATGCTAGTGGCTGCACGCAGGAGGATAGTGTTATATCTTCTCTTGAGAAAGCACCATCTAGACCTGGAAAAGGAGTTATCCCACCCCTTATCGACACATTTTGGGTTGACGGCCCTAATGGTAAGCATAAGTGTATCGTCACTCCGCCTGCACGGATGAGCTTGTTTGATGCCAAAGAGGCTTCAACCTTCGGGCTTTTCCGAGCCAAGGTCGCGCGGTCGATTATCGCTCAGCTTATTCATGGAGTCGCATTCCTCCATAGCGAACGCATTCTACATGGCGGTATGTAATGTTGATAAATGAGTTTAGCTAGCTGCCTGGCTGACACCATTTACTAGACCTTCATTTAGGCAATATTTTACTCCAGTTTCCCGAAGCGATAGATCATCTCTCCCCATCAGAGCTGTACGAAAAGTTCGGGAAGCCAGAAGCTGAGGACATTGTCCGTCTCGATGGAAAGCCATTGACGAATGGTGTACCCGCGCAAGTATTCATTCCCGGTTGGTTTGGAGTCCGCAGCGAGAATATTGAACTCGGCGAGGAAAGGATCATCCTTAGCGATTTCGGAGAATCTTTCAATCCACATATATCACCGAAATTCTCCTCCAAGACCCTTCCTCTCCTCCAGCCACCCGAAGCCAGATTCTCGGATGAGCCGCTCTCCTTTGCGGCGGACATCTGGACACTTGCATGTACTGTCTGGGAGATTGCTGGCTGCCGCCCATTGTTTGAAGCGTTCTTCGCAACTGCAGACCGCGTTACCGCGGAGCAAGTCGAGGTACTTGGCATCTTACCTTCGGAATGGTGGGCAAAGTGGAGCAAAAAACTGGATTGGTTTAATGAAGAGGGTGAATTGATTGTGAAGCCAGGGATGTCTGCGCGCAGGGCCTTTGGTCAGAGGCTTGAATACTCCATACAAGAGCCACGGGCTGAGATGGGCCTAGAGACTATGACGGATAAAGAAAGGATGGCCTTTGAGGTGATGCTTCGGTCGATGTTGATCTATCGGCCGAATGAAAGAGTGACAGCTCAACAGGTATTGGATTCGGAATGGATGAAAGACTGGGGACAACCAGCTTTGGAACAGAGCCGGAGTACTTCTATGAAAGAGTTGTGAGAAGACGGGCCTAGAAACAATCAAAGAGTGAAGTGGCGAGAACGATTTCTGTCAGATGTAAGTAATGCAATCCAATTACATACTTAATATTCATCTCCTTTTTCAAAAACTAATGTACAAGGTATATGCTCCCAAATGACCTATTTTACGGCGCACTGTCCAAAGGCGCATTAGCCGTAGCAGCAGCACCCTTCTGCTGGCGCAGCTTCTCCTCAAACTTGGAGAACTCATGCATGGAAATAATCTCCTCCTCATCCATAGCCTGCTCAACACCCTTGACCTCCTCAATCTAAAAAGCAAAGTTAGCAAACGGCCCTTATATCAAACCAAAATTGGAAAGCGGGGAAGGACATACATAGTGCATAAGCATAGACTCAATACCATTCTTCAGCGTAACAGTGCTGGAATCGCAGGTGCGACAAGCACCACGCAGCTTCAGCATAACAATACCATCCTCAAAGCCTTTCAATTCGATATCACCACCATCTTCTTGGATAGCAGGACGGATGCGAGTCTCGAGCAATTCCTTGATCATGCTGACAACCTCATCATCATCCTCGTTATAAGAGAGCGAGTCCTCGCCACTCTCCTGCTCGCCGTCAATGGCACCCTCGACTGTCGTCACGATGGTCTCGCCAGATGTCACGGCTTGAGTAATGATGCTGAAGACTTCAGGCTTGATGTGCGCCCAGTTCGCATCGCTGCCTTTCGTCACTGTGATGAAGTCTGTGCCGTAGAAGACGGATGTGACACCTTCAACATCGAGCAGTTTCGCCGCGAGCGGGGATGGGTGTGGTGGCGCAAGGGTTGATCGTGGTGACATGTACTCGAGGAATGTGCTGGGGAAGTCCTCAGGGAGGACGCGGTGGTTAGGGATGAACTTCAAGGCCTAGATTATCGGAGAAAAGAAGTCAGTTCTGGTTCTTTTATCAAGATCAGATAATTGAGCTCTGGAACTTACATCGGGGTTGGGGGTGTTCTCAGTCTGGATGAAAATGGTGCGCTTGCTGGTTGGCGAGAGACCGTTCACTCCACCCTGTGAGGCAGGTTGCTGGTGTGGTCGCACTGTTGGTCGGCGACGGGTCTCTGATGCTGTGATGGTCGGGAGTCGAGCTGCGCTGGAGACATATCTGTAGCGGGCGAATGCCGGTCTGATTGTTCGGGCGGAGCACTCGACGGGAGTGGCCAGACGGCTGCTCAGTAGAGCACGGCGGAACATTGTTGTAGATGGGGTGCTTAAAGACATTATGTTATAGAATGAAATGTGCAAAGATAGTTGGTAACAGGTGAATTGTAGAAAAAACACTCGAGGGTCTCTTTCGGCTGCCGCTCTGACGCAATTTGATTGCACGTGATCTTAAATCATAGCCGGATGACAAATGTAGACAGTTTCTCGGCCAATGAGAAGAGATGTTTTGCACAATTACAACTATGGATGTGCCGACTGTCGGAGGTTGAGAAACCAGTAGTTCATGGTCAATTGTCATCCCAGATCATATATCAAAACTAAATTTGGTGATTCGTTTACACTCAGATAGAGTACCATCATCTGCAACCTTTCTTACAATCAGTCTTTAGGGAAGTAGGCTTCTTCCCTGTCTTAGCCTCGTAGTAGAGGCTACCTTTTAAGAACCTAGTAATCCCAAAGTCTCATGACGGAAGGACATTGAAGTATGAACTTGGCCTCGCGGATTGTTAGAAGTAGCCATACAGAATGGAAGTCATCTGGCATAGCGGATGTGATCCAGTCCTGTTTTAAGAATGAGAATCTGAAAACACCATTTGAAGGCTTAAGCTATGAAATGATTGAGCCCAACCCCAAAGAGAAACTGACTGGGACAAGACTACGTTGTGCCACGTTACATCAAGCTTCTCTCGCAAACAGAAGGATGAGTCCATCCTTCAAGGATAACTAATAATATAACAAGTGTTCTTCAGTGGACCAACCATGCCCTGGGAGTTCTCTCTGTTCCATAGTTGATAGATGTACTTGTATGCATAGGCCCGCTTTCCAACCACGTCACACCCCCGATACACCCGGTGATCAGACAGTAGCAGTAGGCGCCGACTTTGTGATGGCAATCCTGATTCGGCCTTGAAGAAATGCTGATCCGAGAGAAGTAACCGCTCTATCTAACATAAGTTGCGGTGGTGCCTGCATAGTACTTGCAGCGGTGGGATAACGAATGGAATATAATATGTGGAGCCGTCAACACTTCGCTGATGGGTTGGATCCAGTAGGTTGTGATGGCTTCAAGAGGGTGGTGAGACAAACCAGGTACCTGAACAAATCCCTCACCGTATTAGTCCAAGAAGCAACAGCAGCATAGTGCAGGTATCACACTTTCATATCTGCAGGGCCAGTGGCATCTAGCAACTAGGACTGCCCGCAACAAATCGGACAGAGTGCCGTAGTAGCTTGCAGATGGGCACCAACACAATCTGAACAAGTCATAAATCAACCGGCGGACACATCAACTGAAAGGTAACTATCAATTTGCAACAAACTGCATTCGCACCCGGGATTGGCATCGAATAAAGTGAGACCGGGATCCACCGGTTGGTATCCCCACAAGTGTTGTCGTGGCCATCATACGAATATCATGCTTTGGTTCCCCGAGTGGTGGGTGAAGACACGATCCCCTGCGTATCCTATGCAAACGTGGCCGGCACTTGATGTATCGCGTGCATTCTGGCTTTGTTTCGTCACACTAGACAGGGGTTAGATTTTCCAAGGTTGGACGTGGATGATCAGGCTCCAACCAGCTCTCGGGGGAAATATCCAACATCCCCTTTGCACGTTTCGCATATATTGTGTAGCCTTCGTATCTAAATACAATAATATATATAGCACATCATCTACGTACTTGATTTCCTCTGCCACTTCTTGGCGTTCCCTTTCCGCTTTAGTGCTTAGTCCTTGCCGCTTTTTGCTCACGGAGCACAACTGAGCACGCCCCTGTGTATTACATAAGTTAGATGACTCGCTCACTGAGCAGCCTGATCTCACTCACTAAGCATATTTCCAAACCGGCACTCTACCTGAAGTAGGAACTTTGTGCCAGGCGGACCTCAAACCATTGGTCGGCTCGCCGCTGCATCCCACCAGCCAGAATTTCAGTGCAGCTGATCGACGACTCTTCGACGCATTGATGGCGGAGGTTCATCGGGGGCCTCTTATTCCGATGCTGTAATAATCTATCATCTACACTCCCGTTGATGGGACTCTGCTTCGACTCTATCTACTTGACCTTTACGACTTGATGCACCGTGATTTGTCCTTCCATTTCCAATAGGTATTTAATATAATTCGGTTTTTTCGGGGTAGTACCAGTTATTTTTGACTGTTCTACAGGTTGAGGGGGTCTGCGTTATTGGTGACATGCCGTGGAGATAATGAAGACACCGAAAGGATCAATATTGAATATGGCCACCATGCTACTTCGTCACTTCATAGAGGCATTTCATAGAGAAAGATCTACTGAAACTCCTGAGCAACAGCAGCAATCACCTCATCGTAGTGCTTGTGGAAATCAGCATCATCTCTGGTCGGCTTCCATCCCAGCTTTCTGCTCAAATCGGCGCGGGATCGCGAACTTGAATAACGTTAGTAACCATTTGACCGACTTGTAGACTCCAAGACGAGATACTTACTTGCTAGCCAATGTGATCTCCAGAAGATCTTCCTTGCCTCCAGCAATGTGGGCGGCTTCGGCGAGTGAAACTTCCTTGACCTCGTTCGTGGGCAACAAGCCCCGAGCGTACAAGGCCTCGGCAATGCCACGAGACACATCCAGCCAGGTGTGCTCGCCTGTCTCAGCAAAGAAGATGCCCTTGCGTCCGGAAGGAATATCCTGGCGACCAGCCAAAATGCCTTCGAGAAGCAGAGTGTACAAGGGAGCGAGATCAAGAATGTGGACATGGTTCCAAATTCCATCTCCCTTTCCAATCACAATTGCCTGTTTTCTCTTGATAGCCTCACGTGCAAGGTTGGGAACCTGTTGAGAGATTGTCGCAACAGGGCCACTGCCTTCGCCGTAGATGGTCGGTGGCACAACAATGTAAGTGGGGACGTTAAGCTTCTCTCCGGTTTCAATCACAACGATATCAGTGATACGTTGGCCGTAGGGACCGCGGCCCTTCTCGTATGCATAGATATCATCAGTTGCATCAGAGTAGATGCCACGGTCAACGAACTTTCCAGAAATGTGTTGATCGCCGAGAATGGAGGTTCCGGAAGTGTGGATGTAGTTCACCGCACGTCCAGTACGCTCCTTTCGCTCTGCTAGACCTTGGACAATGGCGGCAGCAGCCTTGTCATTACTAGCTGATGCCGCATTGATGACGACATCATGTTCGCTGGCGGCCTTCTTGACGATCTCCAAATCATCTAAGCTCTTGAAGAAGATAGATTCAACGCCTCTGGCCTTGAGCTTTGAGGCATGCTCTTGGTTGCGGACAAGCGCAGAGAAAGAATACTGGGATGCATTCTTCGAGTTCTGCAAGTCTGTGAGGATGCTTCCGCCGCTGTCATATTGTTAGCACAATGAAAGTCCGATGCCAATGGTGTTATACCCACATATAACCGGTAGCTCCGAGGATCAGGATCTTTGTTTGAGACATTGCGAATGAGAGAGTATTTAGATCGATAATTGAGTGGTTTCTTGACAATCAAAGAGCTGCTTTCACGACTATTCAGAGAGTCCTTGGTGAATTGAAGTTCTCATGGATCATCCTGGCTACAAGTCAAGTAGCACTGATTTTATATTGCTCGTCTGCTTTGAAATCAAAGACGATAGAAATTTTGAAGTCGTCTTTCAGTTTCTCTGAAACTTCCCAGGAAGGTCCAATCGTCAAATTAATAATGGAAAACGTCATGTAGATGATTAGTAATGGCCGTATCGTGTCGATGTCTCAATGTAGTTAGTGACCTAGACCCACAAAGCTAGTTCGGTGCGGCCTAGATCCAAGGATGGACGCCGAGTCTAAACCTTAATCGCCATATCTATAGGTCAATAGAGCCAAGAACATACGAGAAGTCAAGATGTCATGCATCAGTATTTCCCCATGGGGATTCCATATACTCTCTGTGACAGGCGCATTTGAATTCGAAGAATGCGGGGGAAACAAGTGAAAGGATGCTAGCTTCTGAGCATTGAATAACGTATTTCACCCCCAAGTGGCGTACACCCCCAAGTGACGCACCCCACCTAAAACGCGTCAATTAATTTACCCCTTTCTTCTTCAACCACCCACTATGCCACCAATACGCTCCCGAAGCTCTAAAAATTCAACAGAGCAAGAGGGTAGGATTCTACTAGCTATCCAGGCTTTTAAGAATCAAGAAATCTCTTCAATTCGTGAAGTGGCACGCCGTTTTGATGTACCTGAATCTACCTTCCGCCGCCGCCTTCGTGGCATACCAAACCTCGCGATTTCTCGTGTCAATCTACGTAAATTGACGTAAACTGAGGAGGAATCACTTGAAAAATGGATACTCTCTATAGATCTACGTGGAGCAGCCCCCCGGCCCTCTATAGTACGAGAAATAGCGGATCTTCTTCTTTAAAAGCGTAGAACTATCCCGGTTCTTTCGGTCGGCGAAAATTGGGTTACGAAATTTATTAAACAGTATCCTCTTCTTTCCTCCCGATTCTCGAAACGGTATAACTACGAGTATGCGAAATATAAAGACCCTAAAATTATTAGGGAGTGGTTTGATTTGGTTTAAAAGACAATCCTTTAATTTAGAATCGATCCCGATAATATTTATAATTTTGATGAGACTAGTTTCGCGATAGGATTAACTATAACTATGAAGGTTATTACGCGGAGTAAATACTATAGTCGGAGGCCTATTTTATAACCTAGAAATCGTGAATAGGTAATAGTAGTTGAATATATAAATGCTTCTAGATAGGCCCTTCCTCCGTATATGATTTTTAAAGGCAAAGTCTTTATTGAATTATGGTTTAACGGCCTTCCGGAGGACTAGCGCTTCGAAGTTAGTCCTAATAGCTAGACCTCTGATAAGATTGGACTTCGTTAGCTTAAGAAGCTCTTTATTCCTAGTACTTCGCGTATAAAGGGGGTATACCGGCTTTTAATTCTTAATAGCCACGGAAGTCATTTAACGCCTAAATTTAACGAAATTTATAAGCAAAATAAGATGATACCAATCTATATGCCAGCGTATTCATCTTATCTTTTATAACCTCTTGATATAGGTTGTTTTGCGGTCTTAAAACGTACGTACGGTCGGATAGTTAAAACTAAGATGCGGAACGGGATCAATTATATTAACAAACTTGACTTCCTCGAAACATACCCTCTCGCACAAATTGAAGCTTTTAAACCGGAGACTATTAAAAATAGCTTCGGGGCAGCCGGTTTAGTCCCTTTTAAACCGGAGAGAGTGATCTCTAAGCTTAATATTCGGCTTCGAACCCTAACCCCCCTAGCTAGCCGGGATAGTAATTCAAGCCGGAATTTTACTCTAAAAACCCCCTTTATAGAGAAAGAACTACGTCGTTAAGCTTCGTCAATTAAAGCTTTACTTCGTACAAGATCTCGAAGCCCGCCTAGCCCGTCAGATCGTACATTAAACCAGCTTGTGAAAGGCTTCCGTCTTCAAATGCAAGGTACAATCTTTCTCGCTAAAGAAAACAAGGATTTACGTGCCGCCAACGAGAAGCAGAAGCAAAAGCGTACTAGATCCCGGAGGCAGATACCTGCCGAAGAAGGCCTTTCAGTTCAAGAAGCCTCTGCATTAATTATGCAGCAACAAGAAGCAATTGAAGCACCTCCCCCCGGCCCCGGCATGCCTAGAGAATCGACTATTCAGTCACGTACGCGCCCCCCCCCCGGGGGTGTGGAATATGCAGATTGCCAGGGCATAGAAGAGAAACATGTCCAGATAGACCAGTTAGTTAGTATATTTAATTTAATGGCGTTTTGGTAGAAATAATTGCATTTTAAATTAATAAGTTAGATGGGGTGCGTCACTTGGGGGTGTACGCCACTTGGGGGTGAAATACGTTATACAGTGATTTAGGATATTAGGTGGACTATAAAAGAAAGCGCGATTGTTTCGTGTTCAACAAAAGACAAGACCTATATCTGAGAGACGGCAAAACTCATCTACTATACAGATATAATTCTTCCAAGCAAACCGCACATCATGTCTATTTTCAAAGAGGCCAAAGGCCGAACGCTATACCGCATGATGAGTATATCCTCTTCTCTTGTAAGCATTACTCGTGGACGATATCCTGCTTCGAACAAGACATGAAAGTTGACAAGACTATCAGGCGTTCTGTATGTATGGATCTTGAAAGCACTACAGGTTTGTCTACTCTTACTGAATTTCGCCAGCAGCATCTTGACAGATCCCTTCTTAGTACCCCAAGCGGTCGTATATCATACCTATGATTGCTTCCTCCTACACCCTGGCAGCAGCGGTGGGCTCACTGACTGTGATGATGTTTGGAATGGTGCTTGGACGCCGATATTGCATTGTCCTTGGTAACGTTTGCGCCATTATCGGTGTAGTTCTCCAAGCATCTTCTTGGTCTGTACCTCAGATAATTGTAGGGCGTGTGGTTTGTGTGCGTGACCCTCGGTTATATATCTTGCAAGTGAAAGTACTAAACTGAGCACAGGGATTCGGTCTAGGGGTTCGTTTCGGTCTCATCTTTCGCATGGCGCTAGGAGAATCTAACCCGAGCTTCAGTATATCTCATGCACCGTGCCGACTTATATGGGATTATTTATAAGGCCTTTCCGGGCCTATCTTTCTGTCAAGGACAGCTTCTCATTATGAAGACTGAGACATAGATTGCATGGTTTCTTTATACAGAATGTCATGACACGCACTATATATAACGGAGCCTGGACTATCTGAGCGTAATGCTCAGATATAGTGGTCTTTTTGGCCTAGTGTGTAATTGGCCAGTCCAGGGGCGGCTGTAACAACTGAGCCTTTGCTAGTTTGCCTTTCCTTTATTAGTGCAGGCTTTATATAGAGCCTGCTTTTTGATAGATTAATTATTAGTTTCTCCCTGGTTTTCCCCATTGCTAGTATCTATATCTATATCGTACTCAACACTTCATTAAGAAGCTTTACATAGCTCTCACAGTCTCACTTTTCTCTCACTTTGTATATACAAGTGAGCTTTCTTATTATATCGTAGTAGCTTTAACCCCTACAGTTGATCTTATATTCCTACAATTTAAGCTTGTTTATGGTTGTTTTTTTTGTCTTATCTTTAGATGGCTCTCTTTCCCTCTTCTTCTTAGTGAGAGTCTTCCTTTCCAATGCGTAGGCTTTAGCTATCAGCCTAAAGAAAGCTAGATGAGTGCTAGATAAGCGCTTTATCTTCTAAAAGAGGATATATATATCTCTGCTCTAAATAGAGCTAATACTCTCTTGTTGGCTAAATAATATAATTACTTCACCCGGCTATTACCGGTCTCCGTTATCTGATATCCCACCCCTTAACTTCGAGTATTGTCGAGCGCGACCCCTTGGAGGTCAGTGACATCACATCTGAGCTTAGCATTTTCCCTTTCAAGCTCTACTATCCTCCCCGCGAGGACCCAGACTTGGCGCCGCAGTCCATCCACTTCTTCTTTAAGTGGTCTGTCTTCCTCGGCCTTCTCCCTCTTCTCCCTCTTCTCCCTCTTCTCCGCCTCCCACTTAGCTACGTTGAGCCTGTGTGCCACGTGTTGCATTATGAGGCCATTGAGGCCCCACATCATTGCGGATATGCCGAATACATATGTGGTCCAGTGTGGGGATGACCCGGAAGTGCTTTCTGTACGCTTGCTTAATGCTAAAGTTTCATTGTTACTATATGAAGGTGTTATTCTGGCTTGGGATCTATGACATACCAGCAGAGGCGGATGGGCCAGCAGAGGCCGATGGGCCAGCAGAGGCGGGTGGGCCACAATACCAGGCTGGGGACAGGACATAGAAAAGGGCCTATATGCACTTAGCGTCTTGTAAGACACGTAGGGTGTAGGTGCGACTTACAACAAAGACAATTGCACCGATAATCGTGATTGTAAGAGTAATCACCAAGGCCACGAAGAGCGGATCAATCAAAGTTCAATTAACCTGTTCCAGTCTAACTAGTTGCGTATGACCATGCAGGCGCTTCATCCAGCGGAAGCAAGAACTCGAAGCCAAACGCCGAGCAGGACCACATAACACAGTGCATCCCGGAGAGTATATATACAGAAGCCATTCATAAAGAGTGTGGAATCAGCCCATTCCCATAAATCAAACCCATACATAAGAAATCAACCCATAATGATTGTTGTGGGGTGCACCCCCCACCTCCATCTCTCACTTCTCTCACTTTGCTCTCACTTTGCTCTCACTTTTCTCTCACTTCTCTCTCTCTCTCTCTCTCTCTCTCTCTCTTTCTGCTCTCTGCTCTTCCCCCTGCCTCAGTTTCAATTGATGGTGACGTTGTCGTGGCCAGTTGATTAGCATGTTTGTCGACTGTGGCTGAGTTCTCGTCTTCCCAGTATCATTTGTCGTCATTGGCTAATACCCATCGTCTTCCACACCTAGATCCATTGCCGCGAGGCCTGTCGTTTCGTCGTCGTCGTCCTCCTCCACGAAGAGCGGATGGTATGGTGGGAGTATGGGCTGGCGGGCCAATCCAATGGCGAAAAGGGCAGCAACCCCAAGAACGAATTCAATTGTCATTTTGATATAGTTATTATGATTAGAGAACTTGAGTGAAAGCTTGAGTGAAGTAGGACTGAAGGATTACGTGAATGTTTCTGGCAGTCATCTACAGGAAGGAGCCCTCGGAGTGGAACTCGATAAAAGTCAAAACAAGAGTCAAAACAAACAAGAAAACAAGCAAGAACAGTGAGAGCGAAAAAAGCAAGAGCAAAAAAGGGAAACTCCGTGGACCCTCAACAATATTGTCACTTGGTAAAATTGGTAAGTACCAGAGGCCCTCGTTTGGATAATATTGATAAACTGGACGCATAACCTTCCTGTATCGCTGGTCCTTGAGGTATGAAAGGTTCCTTGACAGCAATGCCCCCAACGACAGAGGCGACACATTCTCAAAAGAGACTCGTGGACTACCTGTGCAATCATTTGGATCAAGTGTCACATCCCGGTTTTCGTGACTACAACTATGGATTATCCATCGAGGGTCATCTGGCGTCAAACCAGGCCCAAGATTAATCCAAGTTGTAAGGACTAGGGCCAAATGAGAACCATATTCACAGACTTCAATGCGGGCATCTGTATTGCATTGGTTATAAGTATAAGTGGAACAGGGATCTTTCTCTCCATCGAGATAGGTGAACACCACGGGGTTTATTAGTTTTTCTTTCTGCGTATACCCAACGTGCGAGCAAATAAACATAACTGTTGGAGGTTTCCAACAATCGGTGTTAGGTCGAGATAGCAGTAGTTCCGATCTGCTACCGTAAACGAGCATCATATACTGCATTCTTAAACAAAGCCCCGGCGTCTCTGAACAGATCTGTGCATCGTTAGAAAAGAGACAGGTGATTTCAGGGCACAGTGATTCTTCGGGGTGGATCCGGACTTGAGTCCAAGATAATGCTTCAGTGCTGATTCCAAACTTGTTTCCTAGATAGAACCTCCGCATAGCAAGCTGAAGATATAGGAAAAGAAATCTGCGGTATACATAGGACACGAATAATAGTTCTTCGCGGAGTTGTAATACATTGTAGTTATCTACCTAAGATAAGATACACCCGAGAGGACACGTAGCCCTAATCAGTGGTCCAGATAGACCAAACACTCCAAGCCGTCATATTTGTGAAGGATAAAGCAAACATGGCAGATGAAATATTTCGGTAGATCTCGGTTCAGTCGGCGCAAAACATGCAGTTTCATCTTTCCCAATAGCCGGGTGGAATTATATCGACAGTTGAACATGGCGAAGAGTCGGCGACTGCAGAGTGATATGCAAATCCAATCATCTAGGGGGAGGAAGTCGGTTATTGATAATAATAGCTCGACCGGGAGACCGGCTAGCGTATTCATATTGGGGATCGTGGTCCATCGTCTCGATAGCCGAGGTATCACTGGCCGGCAAATATCAAGGAGCGACTGCATTTTGGGGATGTTCAGCTCTCGCAGATCGAGATAAAGTCCAATCCAAGTGACCTGACAAGCTTCTGTCCAAAGAAGATGAACTGATCGCGGCCTGGCAAATTTGAAATAATAACGGCAGCGGTGATGGGGATGCTAATTCGAACGTCCGACGCCAGAAAAGAAAAAGGTCCCGAAATCGCAAAAACTATGGAACTAGGTTCCATCAATCTGGCCTCACTTTGCCTAATTAGGGACGGTGGTAATCCATGGATGTGCCCTGTCTATGGTAAGTAATACGGGAACGGGCCGATCTTATATATACAACATACATGTAGTAGTTACTGCTCTGGTAGCCCCAATCTATTCCAACAATCTTGGAACCAGGTTGGACCCTCCTGGTCGGAACGGATTAACGACAGTCACATTCGCAGACTGAGATACCATCGGCGGTTACCTATATTTACTGTTGCTCCTGACTAACGGGAACTTAGGTAGATGTCAGCTTGCGATCTTCACGGAGTAAAGAGTACACGGAAAAGGAACATCAGGATGTGGTACGGTACTCCGTAGAGGAAATCAAGTGCGGAGTACATAGGACAGGCGTAGTGGATACTGTATGTTACCTGGGAGGCCACGACAAGGAGAGTCTGATCCTGAAAGAGTGTAATTACTAGATTTATCTACTGCCAACGGGGGATACCTGCCAGGCTCAGGGCAGACCAATCGATGTCGCCTGCTCTCTGTCAATATCAATGACTTCCCTGCCCCTTTCGAACTTTGGGAGCAAGATAAATCGGAAAATAAAATCAACAGCACAAGTTTACATTCTTTTCAGATGAAGTGAACGAGAGTCCTCACTTGCTAGAATCCGTGACACGCAGATACATCCCAGTCGGATGTTCCCAGTTTATCTACCCGACAGCCCACACCGCGTTGGAAAATTCTGCCTCAACGCCAGCCAAGACCTGCATCTACACCCCAATACGGAGTCCTTCTGTACACGACATTCCCAATGAATAATCAAAAAAGACGGGGCGGACGCGGGGGGTCGCACCCCTCCCACCCACGCGTGCCCCCCTCAAAAGCCATCACCCCAGGCACGGCCGTCAATATCATCCTCAAAGCCGACCAGCCCACAGGACGGACAGTATCAGGGACAGTGAGTGAACTACTCACGCGTGGCGATCACCCACGAGGCGTCAAAGTACGGTTGACCGATGGGCGCATCGGAAGAGTCCAGAGCCTCCGGAGCGGTGAGCCGGAAGATGACGGAAAGAGCGCACAAGAGAGCGTTGGGATTCAAGTAAGAGCAGAGGGAGGGGATATGAGCGGGAGACGCAATCGTTTTACCTCGCGTGATATGCGTCTTGATGGGCCTGAGGAGCCGTCGGCTGAGCCCCTTGGGCTGGATATGTACATACGCCCTGCTAAGGGGAAGAAGGGGAAGAAGACGCAGGCTGGACGGGATGAGCGGCTGGAGGAGAGGGCTGAGGATACAGGTGATGCTGCTCAGGTACCGGGCTCTCTCAAGTGTCCTGTGTGCGCTGACTTCGAGGGCGATGAAGCTGCTGTGACGCACCACGTTGCTGGTCATTTCGGAGAATCAGTGGCCATGAGTTCTGAATAAACCAGAGACAAGTTGCGGCATACTTCAGCCATCTCCCTTCTTAGCCTTGGGGCTTTCAAATCTTGGGTGGATCTATACATGGGTGAAGCGTAAGAATCAACATTCCCATTGTGCTCTTCCTCTGTTACAATATATAGGACCAGGACATCCCCATTTCTCTGTTTGAGGGGGAGGTAACACGAGTCTAGGAAAAGGCAGCCGTAGATAGAGGGATCTTCCTCTTACGTCCTTAAGGCACAGGTCAAATCTGTGCCTTTAATTTTGGCATAATTTCCACTCTATCGATTCACAAATAAACACCTGAGTGCACAATAGATGCCTCCGATAAATTTCTGAGTAATCAAACACACTCACCTGGGCAGTGAGCGCCTCACATTTCAGTCACGTGTTTATATCGAGCAGCTCACTGAGCTTGAGCCCGGACTGAGATTTACTCAGTGAGCCTGACTCTGAGCGCCCTCATAAAAGCAGCAGCAGCCAAGACAGGAAAGCCCCACCCGGTAGAGGAAATATGGTACGTATAGCGACCTATTTATAAGTGTTTTGTGATGCGTGTGCCCGCATATAGCTGATGCCTGAGGCATCAAAAATGACCCGAGCTTCTTTGATTTTTGTGCAAATCGTGCAAATCATGCAAATCGGGTAGCTTGGCCTTATCCTGCATCATTTTCGAGCAGGACGTGGACCAGTGAAAAATGAGGGAGCAAGTTTGATCACTGTGCAGCTGATGGATTCATTGGGAAATCGACACAATGCCTGGTTCCTGTGAGGTTTGCTCTTTAGAGCCCTCAAAATATCGCTGTCCCACATGCGGACTGATGAGGTACTGACATGATTATGATTCCATCCCCATCCATACGTGGACCAGTTGCTAAGAGTTATCGATGTAGTTGCTCACTTGCATGCACCCAGTCACATAAGATATATTGCGCTCCGAAGCCACCATCGAATGAGGAACCGAGTAACACTACAGCGCCCGATGTCGATCCCACACCCGAGAACGATACCAACGGCCCTGAACCTGCAGAGCCAACTGGCGCCAGCACTCCCGTGATGACCCCTGCAGCAGTGGCGGCATCAGCGGAGATGAAAGAGCTTCTTAGCCAGCACCCCGAACTTCGCAGTCAGCTGCAAGATATGTTCCAGTCAACGCTGGAAGAAGAATGGGAGGAATCATATACAGCCCCTGCACGTGGGCGTGGACGTGGCCGCGGCCGAGGCCGTGGAGGGTTCGCTCCTCGTAGCCGTGGCCCATGGACGTCCGAGAAAGGCTTCAACCGCGGCCTGGGCAGAGTCCGCAAGCTAAGGCAGGATTGTGAGGAAGGGACGGAGACTGGCCCGGCCGCCGAGGCGTTCATGCGGTTCATGGCGCTTGTCAAGAAGAGCAACTCAGACTCAGCCTGAGTCATCTATATTTTCTGGTTAAAAGCAACATGCCAGTTGGACGGTCGGCACATATACCTTGATTGCACCACATTTATATCCTGAGTCCGTGTAAGTGAGACATGCAGATGCTACGAGATGGCGGGGCTTTTTGATCTACCTTGGCTGTTCCAATAGAGTAGCTGTCAGATTTGACAGCTTCAGTCATATTCAGCCTCATGCAACTCATGAATACGGCCTCCTTAGTCTTATATATGATTCGTTATTCCATGCTACCCTCGATTCCTAGGTCTGACAAGCGCATTTGCTAGTCCACGGGTAGATCAAAGCGATGAACACCCTAGGGTGTTCAGGCCCATCAAGTGCAATATCGCACACATACGAATACAGCGTACGTTAGCATGCGAGCCAAAGGCCAACCGAAGTCCTACTTCGTACATAGTGTCAGATTAGCGGCGCTTTTAGCGCCCCCAAGAAAGCGGAGCATATGCTAACGGCCCAGAACTCCGAAGACCAAAATTTCGGTGGAAAAAGTACCAAAGTACTGAAAACTCGGAATCTGCATGTTTCTGACTAGTCACATGGAGCACGAGACATTACAAGATGAGGGTAGAGTACTCTGTACGGAGTAGAGTACCTACCTACTCCGTAGTTACATACATAGTAGGTACTTTGTACTGCAAAGACAAACAGCTCCGAGATGACACGGCAGAGTCAAGGCAGCTACTGCAGCTCTAGTCAAGCAACAAATACCAACTTGTTAGGACCTAATGCAACACTGTAGACCTATCGACTAAGCGAAATCGTCTTAGACCCAGCCTCGGTTCTAGTGGCCACTCATTTTGAGACCTTGGGATATTACCATGTGTCGAGTTCAGCTGAGCCGCTTTCACCAAAACACGAAGATCATTTAGGCTTCCAATGAAACGCGAGAATCTCATTAAAAAAAAAAGGATGAACTTAAACCAATTTCATATTCCCCAATATATTCTCCAATCTTTGTGATCTGTCCATATTTTCTGTTTGCTTTTATCATTTCTCTTCCCCGTCGCGCCAAGACAAAGATATCCGACGCAGCTCCGGCTAATTAGGGTAGTTTTCAAGTCAACTCCGCGGTAATTTTGATAACACATTTCGGATGGCTACCTCGCTGCTCGACCGAACTTGATCTGTTCCAACAATGGATGCGCTGCAGTGCTCGTTCTCTGAACTTACACAGTAACCAGAGCGCCGTCACACCGGGCCATTCCGTGGCCTCAGCAACTGCCGACCGCTTCCGTCATGATCTCGCAGCAATCTCGCCGAGAGAGAGCTTACAGCGACAAAGCTCAAGCAATGACTGCTACAGCTGCACAACGACCAGGCATGGGAGGCCGAACCAATTCAGCCCCGGCGGGGGGTCTTTATAAACTCGATGTGGCGCGGAAGCCAGGAACGGGGATGCAGGTCGAACACACATTGCTGGAGGAGGATGAGGGGACGCCAATGACGGGCGAGGCGATCAAGCGCACACGATTCAGTCAGCACGAGGGGGTACGTCTTGAATTGACCCATGGCGATGAATGGTTCATGGCTACAGTGTACAGAGAGCTTCAATTGCTGACGCCTCCTTTTCTCCCCTGCTACAGGAATCCACCAAGACCGGCTTCCCTGAAGTGACTATTGCAGTGGCCGGCGAAGAAAATGCCGGCAAGTCCAGCTTTGTCAAATGTGCCCTCGATATGAAGAACCCGCCTGCCTCCCCGATGAACAAGAAGAAAATGTCATTGAACGGATCGGTCTATATTGTGCATCTGATGGAAGTCGACCTGACCCAGGTTCAGTTCGACCAGGACAAGAAGATTATCTGGCCACGTACAGGGCGCGACAAATCCACGCCAATCATTGACGGAGTTCTGGTTTTACATGATGCCACCAAACCAGATCGACTCTCGTTAACAACAAATCTTATTGGTAGGTTCATACACGGGATGTACCTGGTATGGGCGCTGACTTTCCCCGGAATTTAGACTCATTGGCTGCCTCGGATCTTCCTTTCCTGCAGGTTGCCTGCAAATGCGATGTCAACCCTGAACCTTTGGAGGACACTGAAGTGGATGCGATCCATGATCGATATGAGATCTATCGAACGTCGTTTTCGTCGCCTCGATCTCAACGCATGTGTATAGCGTTAGTTTTGGGGGCAGTGATTTCTACTCGAGAAGGTAAGCCCATTTTTTTTTTTCCTTTTTCCCTTTCTTTTCTGTTCTCGGACACAAAGCCATCGGAGTTGAAATGTGCCTTGACCCCCCCAAGCGGAAGCGGGCCAAGGGTGGGTCGCGGTAGGAGCGTTCGCTACTTTGTCATTCCCCATAGAACTCGTCTTTTTTGCTTTTCCCCTTCTAACCCCTCTTCTTTATTAGATCTCTCTGATACTCCTAATATTCCTCTGGGTTCTCCGACAAAAATCAAATCTGCCCACGATTGGCACCATACCCGTGCCAACTCCGAAAACCCCTCAGCAGTGTTCACAGCCGCCGGCGGCCCACAAACGGCCTCAGATCAATGTGTCGACGGGGATGCTGAGGACCGTCTCCCAACTGATGGAAACCACTTGCAGCATACGTCCAATTCCCACCGTTATGCCCGCAGTAACTCGCAACCGGTGCGACCGCAAACTCCGCCATCCGGAGCGCGTTTAAATACCCACAGACCGTCGGCACACGAACTACACTCTCCCACTCACGATAACCGTCAGCAACGATTGCATAACGCCTGGCGACACAGTGGAGGATCAGACGCTTTCAACAGTTTCTTAAACATGGACGACGAGGCAGATGATGAACAGAGCCGGCCCACGAGCCCTGGCGCAGTTGTGCGGCCAAAGCCGAGCAGCGAGAGCAACTCGAGTGCAGAGACAGGCCTATCGTTCGATGAGCTAGTCGATCGTTTGATTTCCTTACCGTTGTCGAAACAAGACCAAAAGTTCAGTTCTACATTCCTATGCCTGTACCGAAAGTTTGCCGCTCCCGCAAGTCTTCTAAGTGCCTTGATAAGCCGATTCGAGCGAAATGAGATGGGCAACGAGGACCAGCTGGCCCGCATGGCGGATCAGCTGCGATTACTTGATGTCATGGCGCAATGGGCGTCGGACTACCCTGGAGATTTCGCTCATCCCAACCTTCGCAAACGAATCATTGAATTTGTCGCTGTACTCGAAAAGAGCCATTTCTACATGTTTGCTGCCAAGGAGATCGGGTCACAATTAGACTCAAATGCAGAAGACGATGATATTGGCTGGGCATATGGGGGTGATAGTGATCTCGAGGAGTCCGAACTGGTTGAGACATTCTTCGACAACTCCGGCCGAAGTTCTCCAGCCGCGGCTCTCACTGGCTCTGCCCCTGGCACTAACACTTACGACACCGAGGAAGAACAAGATCCCATCTATAGCATGAGTGCGTTGGATCTCAGCAGTGGGCCACATGACTCAACATCACGACTCTCAGGCACTCTTTCAGTCTCCTCGAATCCCGACAAATCGAACGGCATTACCAGCCAGTCATTCACATTGTTGAGCCTTGAAGCAGCCCAAAAAGAGGCTTTGCGTCTTGAATTAACACATAAGACTTTACTTGGCAAACTCCAGTGGCGGGTTTTCATGGATACCCCAGAAGAGGAGTTCGCACGAGAACTGACACGGGTTGACTGGGTCATGTACAACTCATTCCGGCCGCGTGATCTTGTGCGTCATGTCAGCATATCGGGTATGGATAAGGATAAGATCAAGAGCTTGACGAATGTCAATCGGATGATCAAGCAATTCAATCATCTGGCCTTCTTCGTGGCCAGCCTGATTCTCTTACGCGATAAGCCTAAGCATAGAGCGCAGGCGCTGGAGAAGTTCATGAACATCGCAGTGGTAGGTTTTCTCAATCCAGCTACTGTAAGGTCCACAACAACTAACACCTCTCAGAAACTCCGACGCCAAAACAACTACAACTCCTTGGGTGCTGTAATCGCTGCTATCAACGGCACCCCTGTCCACCGCCTCACGCAAACTCGAGACCTGATCCCCATCCCCGCTCAGAAAGAGTTCATGCGTTTGGTCATCCTCATGAGCACCCAACGAAGCCACTTTGCCTACCGCCTTGCCTGGGATAATTCGTTCTCGGAGCGAATCCCATTCCTACCTCTCCACCGTCGCGACCTTGTCTCTGCCGAAGAAGGCAACAAGACATTTGTCGGCGAGAACAAATCTCGCATCAACTGGAAAAAGTTCGAGGTCATGGGTGAGGTTGTTCTCGGAATTCAGCGAAGCCAAAAGAGCCCTCACCCGCAGGCTCAAAAATTCGACGATATCGAGCGACTGATCCTGGACTCGAAGCTCTCTGGAGACGAAGAGGTAAGATCTTTATTATCGTGAATCATTGTTTCTTCTTACTAACGTTATCTAGGACTTGTATGCTCGTAGCTTGCACGTCGAACCGTCCACGGGAGCTGAGGGACGAAGGAAGTTCGGCTGGTTGCGCTCTTAAACCGGCCATACCTCTAACAACCCCGGGCACTCATCTCCATCAGCCTCAACACGAATTGAGGCTTCTCTCCTACACAACCATCTTATCTACCATCTTTCCTCCTACCTCCATACCTACCCTCCCTACCCTACTCTTCATACCTTCCCCTCCTCTACTCTTCCTTTCTCATGTCGCTACGCCCCTATATGATTGATAAATACTGTTGTTGTCTTTTGCCTGCTTTTCGTTATGAACCCGGTTCCCCCGCGGGGGTCGATATGACGCTTGTAATGGTGATGCATCTTTAAAAAAAAGCTCCGTTACGACATTTTGTACATATGCGTGCTGAGGTGGGTAGTGATGGTCATTGACTGTCTTGCAGATAGCAGTTTCCTAACCCGGTATATATTGACATCTTTATGCATATATCTCTTTATATTCTCCATCTATCCAATAAAATCATAGCCATGTAACAAACAATATCGAATAGTTATCAAGATCCGAGCTAACGTTGAAACTAGTAGCACTAAATAGCGGACGCCGCATACATTTCAAATCACGTGAATCAGTTATCCACCCAGTTATCTCAACCTCCGACCAGCTCCAAGATCGAAGACAATCTCACCTCCAAAACCCCCGGTGCATAAGGGTCTCAAAACCACCAAACCAAACCCATAAAACCAACCACAACCCGGTACATCCTCCGCCCTCAAAATGTCCACAACCATCCCAGCGCGCACAACCTACCGCGCTCTCCTCCGCGAACTCCCACGCCGCAACCTCAAAACACCCTCCCCACTCCACCAACAGCTGCGCGCGATCTTCCGCTCATCACCAGTGACATCGTCACAATCAAACGCTCTGCCCTTCTCAATCCCAAAAACAGACGAGGAACGAACCCTCCGCGTCCAGGAAGCTGATCAATTCGCTCAATATGCCCGCGCCCAGCGTGTCTACTCTGATCTCCTTGAACGCTATAACCCGGGCATGAGTATGGATGAGGAGGAGAAGATTCGTCTTACGGCGAGACGGGTTGGGTTTGATTTGCCTGAGTTGCATGTTCCTGAGGGGAAGGAGTAGTTGAGCAGTGCTGAGGTGTTGGTATTGCTTTGCTCGGTCCTGCTTGGCTTTGCTTGATTTGTCTTGTTCTGTCAGTGGGATGTTGATTGTGGAGATGATCTGCGTTCTGATTCTACGGCAGAGGCGGACTGGTCTAGGCTTGGTTGGAAGTTGTCTGTGAAGATGTGATTTTGCTGGGAAGCATGTATTCCATGGAATGGCGTTTGTTATTGTTGATTTTGGGATTTTGTATACTACGGTTTTTATGTATAAAATAAAATAGAGAACATTGTCAAGTAGCAGGAACTTGTTTTTCTTTTTGACTTTCTTTATGCTATGCATTATCTTTGGATACATAGACAGGCATTTGTATTGACGTTCCAGTCGTAAATTGGGGTATCTGATATTCGGATCCTTGGATCTGGAAATTTGTTCATTGCGAACCACATGGGTTGCCGTACAGTGTTTGGGGCACCGAGAATGGACACCTGATGTTAACACTGGGTGTAATTGTGTTACAGAGGCGACGGCCTAGGAAAAGGGTCATGGTGAAAATTCTCCAGAACCCCGAGGACGCTGGCGCTGAAAGTTGGGCTTTTGAATAGACGTGCTTCCCTGATTGATTCTTCAGGTAGCGCTGAGCTGGGCACGCTCCATCTGTCTCATCAAAGTTGAACTGCTTTCTTCGTCTTCCATGCCAACCCCAACTTCGATCGCGGTCTTAGGTCGGTTCCGGTTGAGACCGTCTAGCAGCGTGCACGCTTTGCAAATCCGCTGACTGGAAATGTAGTTACAGCGCTCGCAGTGTTTGATAGTCTGCGCCTTGACCGCCTTACCCGTCGGGCCACGATTCGGCTTCACGCGTGCACCGTTAGAAATCTTGATTTCAGTCTCGAGCGACTCAGCCGCGTCGTTCTCAGTGAGCTGCTTCTCCATTGCAGCCATCTCACCTCCACTGGTTCGTCCATTCTGACTACCACAGCCACCAGCCGATTCCTCTTCTGCACCAGCAGGCTGGGATTTACCCGCACCCCGGACTTCCACCGGTACAAGCGCGGCCATGTCCTCGCCACTCTTGACAATATCGAGGATCGAACTGGGACGAATCTTTTCAAGATCCTTGATCAGGGTGCGAGCACTGCCGCGGAACGCCTCAGGCGAGTAGATACATTCAGTAGTGAAGTAGTCGAGCTGACGGTGGTGGGCGTAGAGAACGATTTCCTTCTCATAAGCGTACTTGAGAGGCTTGCTGCGCTTGATATCCGAAGCGTCGGAGCTAGTGACGATACTAGTACCGCGCGACAGACGGGGTAGATCACCACGTAGGAGATTCATCATGACAGTCTCAGCAACATCGTCCGCATTGTGGCCCGTGACAACATGCTTGATGCCCAAGCGGGCGGCGCCTCGATCGAGCGCCTGCCGCCGGAACACACCACAGTACGTGCAGTTTCCCTTCTTGCCCACTTGTTCCACGAC
The DNA here is from genome assembly GCA_000576735.1 of Penicillium fuscoglaucum FM041. Classification (NCBI taxonomy): domain Eukaryota; kingdom Fungi; phylum Ascomycota; class Eurotiomycetes; order Eurotiales; family Aspergillaceae; genus Penicillium; species Penicillium fuscoglaucum. The sequence continues at coordinate 35,805 of HG814343.1, forward strand.
CTGATCCATCGTCCAGCCATAAAGCTCGCTGTATCCCAGGATATCGAGCGGCATCTCGTATTGCACGGCGTTGCGCTTCACGGTCTCGAGACTGTCATCGCGATAACCGCGGATGCCCTCGTCGATGGACAGTAGACATAGATCCAGTCCGTAGTTGTATCGCTCGTTGAGTGTTTTCAGTACGGCTGCTAGTACTGTGCTGTCTTTGCCGCCACTGGCTCCGATCGCGACTCGCTCGCCGGGGAAGAAGAGATTGGTGCCGATGATGGTTTCGTGTACTTCGGTCTCGAAAACTTTGATGAAACAGGCACGGCAGAGTTTGTGCCTGTTCTTAGGTCGGATGATGACGGCTCGCGCCTCTTTGCAATCGAAACATACCGTCGGTGCCATGATGAGTTGGTTAGGCCTGTGACTTGGTGGCGGAGAAGAATTTCTTTTTCCCCCGCGGTCGATCTGGTGGTCCGTGCGCAGGGCGTGGGTTCCAAGGCTAGATCTATATCAACGGGTTATACTCGGTCTTTGTCCTTGGAGAAAAGGAGCCAATCTACAGAGTTGAATGACCTTGAAGCATATTATTTAGACATAAAATGACCTTATTACTCACCTGAATGTCATTCAAACCCATGCAAGATGACACACTTCCCACATTGATGTCAATGATTCCCAATTATCACTCTACATAGAGACAACAGGTGAGGTTTATGAATTTACTTTCTTTTACTTGTATTATGAGGCCAAACTCATTCACAGGGGTCAATTTTTGCTTTTCGTCAAGATAATCATCATGCCCACAGGTCTGAGGGTTTAAAGTACACAGATGCTCATAATAGACACAGTGTAATCGTATGCAATAGCCAAGGCAGAAACAAGAAGTGCCAGTCAGTTAGGATCAAAATAAGTGGGGAGACATCAGTCACAATGATTTGGTGCGGACTTTGAGGGTGAGGTGTGTGTGATGACTGGGGTATTGTATGTGATTAATCCACCTCGTAGTTATACATCGAGTATTCTGCAGTACCAGTGGAACCAGCCACTAATCCCATCTTACTGGGCGTATCAAATGCACAGCAGCCACTCTGGAACATGCTGCATGGAAATATGCATCACCTGATGCAATGGGAGGACAGGGAATTCCTGGAAACAGTCGTCCTAGTCCACATTCGAGGCTGAAAGCAAGCAAATATTCTTTCAGCCTGGTTAAGCCTTTCAACAACAGTGGTGCATACTGCACACTACCGGGACTTTTCAGTGCGTTGCTGCAATCGGGCACTTCTCCGCACACCACCCTGCTCGCTGCTCTCTTGTTTAGGTTTCGATTTCGAGGCCCTTGACGAGGACTTAGCCACGCTGGATGATTTTGGCATTTTCCCTTTTGCTTTCTTCTTGGGCTGCGAGGGTTTGGCAGGACGGGGCTCAGTGGGCTTTGATGGCAGAGGCGAAGTAGAGGGTTGGTCGTCAGTTACGTAGGAGCCAAAGTACGCGACGAGGGTATCGTATGAGAAATGTTGAGCAAGACATACATAAGCACCCCAGAGAACAGCCCTGGTCGGTGGGTTATCCCAGCGTGAGGGCTCAGCAGTCAACAACTCTTTAGTCGTTTCCCAGGCTTCCTGGAGCTCGTCAAACCTCTCTTCTTGTCGCTTTTTGAGCAGAGTTAGGAATTCATCCTTGTTATTGGCAGTCTTCGCAACGTGAGAGACGTCTTTATGCCAAGCGTATGGGTCTTGAATTGCGCACTTTAGGGTGTTGTATTCCGCATGTAGTGTCGTAAAAAGGACATTGGGATCCTTATAGCCGAATTTCGAGTAGTCCCACTTCCACTCTTTATCTAGGACATAATTTGGTTGAGGGGGAGTATGAGCCTCCAGGTGGGAATCTAAAGTTTGATGCCACCAATTGTCCATGAAGGAAGGTAGAAAAGGTAGTTTCCTCTGACTATACTGATATTCGCTATTGTTATAGGCTGACCACAACCTTGGAAGTTACCCCAGGGCGGGCCCCCTGGCACTACGCCAAGAAGGCGGTGAATGGCATAACCCACCGCCTGTTGTCACCTAATCGAAGTAGCCCAGCAGAATCAACAGACTCATATTGGCTGCAGTTTGATGTCATCTATTTTTATATTCAGGTTAGTTTTGGCGTCTCAGACATGAGCCTAAACCAATCAAAGCTCGGGTTTAAGACTAGGGGACAATGCATCATGGCGCTCCCAACCTCAAACGCACTATGCCGGGCGGCAACTTGGGCAGCAAAGAGCCCCTAGCTTATTTCCAAGGGCGCTCTGCCGGCGCCTCGGTCGTGTTGCAGATGAAGGATACATATATCAGGGAGTAGTATCGGTGGGCATAGGAAAGGCACATACGCCGCCAACAAGCCACTTTTGGTTTCCGCTATTCCACTCAGTTCAAACAAGAGGTTAGCCAGACAGGCCGGAGTATGGAGCACAGAGAAGTGTACGAAGTGTTCACCGAGGATGAAGTGGCTACGCTGCCTTTGACGGCATCGAATCCCAACTCAGAGGAACCCACTCAGCCGTTTTCGCCTCCATCCATCGAAGCGAATGAGAAGCAACCGATGAGCCTGGATTTCAGCAAGCTACGTTTAGACTCGGTCAAGTCTCAAGATCCGACTGCTAGAATATTATTGTATCCTAGGACCTCAGGAGTAGAAGTCTCCTCATACGGAGGAACCGAAGGTTATGATAACTGGGTTGAAGTCGAAATGGGTGACAGCTCAGAGGGAAGTGAATCAGTGAAAGTCCTTGTCGTGGCCCCGAGCGCCAAGCAGCTCGGATGCACCATTACCCATGACAACGTGATATTTCACTTGTACTTTGATCCCACACAAGATCGCCTCATTCTCCAAAATGGCTGTTCGCACGCAATCCTCGGCAGGCGGCTCGATGAGGACTCGGTGAAAGTGCAGCCTAGCGAAATTGCCGCTTTCTACACAGGTTGTTGGGCCATTGACATCGAAGATAGAACTCTCATCGAGTTCGAGCTCCTTCCACGGACACCATGGATGATCTCTGCTCGGCTGGCTACTAAGCGACCCGCGCCATCATCCTCCCCTGCGCCGCCGAAGAGGGTGAAATTAGGAGAATCTACACACCAACCGACTAAACCCTCACATAGTGTGCAAGCTGTTTCAGAGGGGAACGCGCTCGTGAAGCTTGCGAAAGGCGATACTATGTATATCGGAGGCGATGGCAAAGGGTATCGGCTCACGCGACACGAAGCGATTGCAGACCAGCCAAATTCGTCTGTCTGGCGGGCAGAGCATTCAAATATACCCGGAGAAGTGATTGTCGTTAAAGTCATCAAAGCCACTAGCACAAATGAGAATCATGCACTGCGGGCTGTTGAGTCCTGGATACGCGAGTCGGCGATTCACTCTTCTCTCGATAGTCATGTATGTGCTCCCCTTCTATTCCATTAGTGATAAAACTAATACACCCTCCAGTCGGCGGTTCTTCGGATGCTCGGCTCTGATGCCCGATTTCAAAGTATATACACCGAGCATATCGACGCCAAATCGCTAGTACGTCTCCGACAGCCAGCCAACGATATATTCACCGGGAATGCCTCAGACGTGCAGAGGATCCTGGCCGATATGGCCTCGGCACTTGACTTTGTTCATAGCAGCAAAATCGTTCACAACGATATTAAACCAGCTAATATTCTGTATAGCCCCGCCCGGGGTGCCGTTTTGATCGATTTTGGCCTCAGCTTCGTGGTTGGCCGCCCCGCCGCGACTGGCGGCTCACCATGGTATCTGCCGCCCGAGTTTATGCACAACTGGCGCTCACGCGGCCCACGATCTGACATGTGGGCCTTGGGTGTCGTTATCCTATGGCTGCTAGGCCGCATTCCTTTACCGGAAAAGACACCGGGCTGGTTGATTGCGGATATACATCCGCCATCGCCCCGTACACAATCCCATATGAAAGCGACCCAAACGATGAGCCATTGGCTTAATCACATTAAGATCGCTCGGTCGAAGATAAATGAAGAAGAGGACACACTTACATACGTCGTTAGAGATTTACTGGCCCCGAAATTGAAGGATCGGATTAATGCCGAGGCACTGAATAAACGAATGATGAAGGAAGGTCTACCTGAAGATGGCAAATGAAGAGACCTTTGTTGGCCTATGAGTATATATGAATTTGGGGTTTGTGTGTTATACGCATTTGGTTATGTTCAAGATTTAGTAAATAGTTATTAGATAGGGATCATGTGTCCGATGTGGATTGCCATTTATACATGATGCAAAGCCAAAAGACAGGCTTATTCCAACGTTATAGTATTTGAAGCTTTCCCATTGAGAGCATTACGCAGTCTAAGAAACCTCGAGGGATCGTCGAATTCATGCCTTTACATCCTTATCTAGGTGCGCCACAGGCTTCCCCTTCCGACAAAGCAGCCTAGCAGAGCAAAGAGGCCACTTCTTCAAACTTTTCGCTCGCTTCATGTTGCATCTGGAATCTGCATTGACTATCTCGGATTATATCAAATACATGATAGAGGGATCATCTATCTGGCCCGTAAGTCATGAGATATTCTCCTTTCCGCTTCCACTTTGCACTTAAACTGACTGTCCACGTATGGAACACGGAGGAGAAAGCCCTCAGATGAAGGTTTAGCATCATCCATTGGGGCCTTGTATCCAAATTGGCTGCGACATGTTGCGTGTAATTCGAATCAAGGAGGAATCCACAATCACTCTACTTCAATAAAAAGCCCGTGTAGACATCTGTGACTGTGAGCCCCCTCAAATGAAAACACCCGGCTAGTTGATATGATAAGCTGCGCACAATTGCTTATATCAAGTTAGCTCAAACAGCGATTGTTACTATGCGGCCGAATTCGGAGATCTCATTTGATACCTCGTTTCGAGGCGCTACAGAGTCCAATAGGTCAAATTGGTAACTTCGGGTAAAATTGCAGCTCTCCAAACAAGCACATGAATAACCACAAAAGGCACTCTATATAGCCTCAGGATCAAACAGCTAAACAAGCAAGATATGGTATTATTGGGATGAAAATGAGATCATAATGGCAACCAGGAACAAAGGCTGGAGTACAATTGCAGGTGGGAACTGTCCCCAGATAAAAGCGGCTATAGAGCCTCTTTGGGCAAAAATGAAAAGATAAAATAAAAGGAAAACCCAGATAACATAAATAATCGCAGATCAAGCAAGGCGAGGGTTGTAACTTGACTTCTGGCTACACTCATCTGCAACCAAGATGAAAGACATTGAAAGTACGCCCCAGGAAGTAGAAGAAGGTACTACTGAGAGACTTGATCCATACGGTGTGCCACTGGAGCCAACCCCTACAGACGATCCCCTCGACCCATTGAACTTCAGTCAAACCACCAAAACATGCTGCCTCATTATAGCATTCTTCTACAGCTTTCTGTTGATTTACTCAACCACCGTCTATATCCCCGTCACTTTGAACCTCCAAACTCAGTTTAGGACTTCCTATACCGCAATTGCATGGAGTGTCGCCATGCCCTCTTTGGGTCTTTCTCTCGGCATGTTATTAGCTAAACCCTTTGCCGACTCCTACGGCCGGAGAATTGTCCTCCTCGTCAGTGCCAGCATTGCTATATTGGCAAGTGGTTGCGCTTCTATCAGATCAATCAATCTAGGTGGATTCATGGCATGTCGGCTTTTTCAAGGCATCGGCACAGGGCCAGGACTAAACGTTGGACTCGCTATCTTGGGCGATATATCCTGGGGCCATGAGCGTGGCTTCCGAATTGGACCCTGGGTCATGGGGACAACCATAGGTGCTCCAGTTGGGATATTGAGTAAGGGATGACAACCAAGCCCTAAACATTGAAACTGACCTTTCTATATAGTCGGAGGTTTACTTGGAAGTAAACCAATTTTGGGCGAGCTACCACCTTGCAATCCTCTATTTTATCCTACTCGTTCTGATTATCGCCACGCTGCCAGAGACACTGTATCCGCGCGACTTGATGGTCTCTCAGACATCGATATGCTTAGCAGACAATATCACCACCCCCAATTATCAGATTGCAAAGATACAGCGAACTAAAGAGATCCGAATTTGGGTGAGATTTAGAATGGGATTTTACCCATCAAGTACGTCTCTGTTGGGCTAATGTGTATCTCTATTTTAGACCGTTAAGCGTATACCCGGAGTCAAATACGCACCATTTTGGGCTGGCATGTTACGATACTTGCAGGTGTGGACTTACCCAAATGTTTCCATTGGGTGTTTCTCAATGGTATTTCTCCAGTACTGGTGGTATATATACATCATTGTATTAATACGTAACGAAAAAAAAAACATTTATCTGATTTCTGTTACTAGGTGTAACTTATTGATGATAATAGCCCCCGATGCCTATCCTATATATAGTCCCAAGGTACAAGGAGCCCTTTTTGTTGCGTTTATGTTGGGCTCAATCCTTGGTGTAGTCTTTATGTCAGGAAAGTTGAGCGATTGGATCGTCGGTTACATTAAAGTCGATAAAGAGGGCAAGTGTTTCAGCACCTTGCAACTCTCTACCATAGATGCTTCTCTGGGAAATATCCGCTCGAGCTTACCCGTGCATGACCTTCCGGTAAGGGGGCATAGTTTAGTGTTAATTAATATTCATATTCCTTGTTAGTCGAAAAAGGGTCGATCTATGTAAAAAGAATCGGCTCAGTTAATACAAGCAGTAGATGAAGATAGGAGAGCATCTGCATGTACGATTTTGCATTCTGTGTATTTTCGCATGTCATGCCTTTACATTCTTATCTAGGCGCGCCACAGGCTTCCCCTTCCGACAAAGAAGCCTAGCAGAACACAGAGGCCACTTCTTCTTTTTAGCTACCTCAATGGCCTGAAGACGAATATGATGTCGTCTCAAATGCAGAGAGTAAGGCTTCGACCGATCAGCAAACAACTGAAGATTCTCCTTCTCCTTATCGCCCAGCTTCTCTGCAGCCCTAACAGTTCGCTCCTGCGAGAATGCAAACGAAGTCCCAATAATCTTGAACCGCCGAGCCGTATGATGGATATGGGGGGAATTCCAGTCATCAGATATCCAAGAGGGATTTGCGTTCCACGGCAGCCGTCTCTCCTTCTTGAACGCACGCCACCATTCCTCAGTCGATAGCCGGCCCTGCTCCCCACTAACTGCATGGACGCATCCACTCGTTCCCAGCGCCACATGGACCAGTGTTCGATCCACCACGACATCAACCGGGACTTCGTCGATCGTGGATTCTTGATTTGGATTTTCATATCGTGTTGAGAGCTTGATCCGTTGACCTGGATGTAACATGTACTCTGCTGCACAGGCTGTCGATGGGGCTCCGTGTAAGGTCGCGAAACCGGGGTATGGGAATTTATCGGCTGGCCCGAGGACAGAGGGTCTGATGATTAGGACTTTGTCCATTTTGTTGCGCTCGGCTGCTTTCTGGAAGACTAGTCGTTCGGCGAGATGTTTGGCGTATGCGTACGGCCATGGGAAATCATGGGCGTCGTATTCGTCCGATGAGCCGGTCTTTTGTACTGCGCTCCATGCTTCGAGTGCAATCTTGTAGTAATCTTCCTCCTCCCTGCCGAGGGGATATATTCTCTCGTCAACTGATACGTCGGTCGATTCGTGGGATTTCCATAGATGGGTGTTGGCATATGCGGTGGAAAAAAATACGAAGCGCTCGAGGTTGGGGAATTTTAGGGCGTATTGTGTGAGACATATGCTTGGTGCCAGCACAGTATATGCTAACTCTCGCAGGGAATTATGTAGTTGAGCTGATGATGCGGCGTGGAAGACAATGTGTACTGTCTGTTTCAGCATCTGTAGTGTCTCTTCTGATAAATTCATTGTCGCGGTATTTCCCATTTCGCCGTCGAGGATAGTTATCCGCTCGTTTTGGGTGAGGATCTGTGCCGCAGAGGGAGGAAGTATATCGGACCATTTTGCCTTGGCTTTGCTGGTCATTCAAGTCAGTAACCTTGGAGGTGTTGTGTTGGTTTGTATTTTGGTCACTTACTCGGAGCCACCCCGACATAGCACGTATACTCGTTTCGGGGACGACTGGCTCAAAAGTCGACACAGAAGTGCAGTTCCAATAAAGCCTGTTCCCCCGGTGATGAACAGAGTCTTGCCATTATAATAATCCCATATCATGATGGACCGTTGAACCTCCAATCTCCACCTTCATGGGTAAAACGGAATATGCGACATATATAATGCAATGAACTCGCACACAGGAGCCTCCCGGTGGGGTTTATGGCCATAATAAAAAGCAGGTTAGGATTGTCCTTTATTGGTTGTGGCTGGAAACTCGATGAGGGCAGTGAATTCCGATTTCGGGTGCATGCAGATCTGCAGCTAAAATAAGGCGGATGCAGCCGTGTGATCCATCACACTAGGAGAGTACCCAGGGACCAGCCATCTAAATTATTTAGAAATAGCGAAATGACAGGTATGGAAAGAGAGTAAATGATCGTGATGTATCTTCAGGTTGATATTCGCTGGTGTGGGCAAGGTAGTGCCGGTGTTACCATATACTAGATAGGCTAAAATAATGCGAGTGTGATTAATTCGACATAACATAATAATGTCGAATGATCTATCTCAAATATCGAAACACTAATCGACCAACCTCACTTCATACGTCAGAATCAATGACACAAGGGGTGAGATTCAAGTTTGCCTGTAAATCAATGCACACCGCTTCATGCACCACCTAGCCAACGAGACGACGTACCAACTTTGAATCTTCATGAATCTATATATTGAGGATGCATTAGACTACCCTAGATCTTGGATTCTATTCGCCAAGTTCTAGGTTCATGCCGAACGGATCGCGATTGCCTCGGTACTTTGTTACATCTGCTGCCTAAAGCGGAAACAGTCTCAATCCTATTAGTGTGCAACTCCTGCTATCCACATATCGCCCGAGCGGTCTCTAGCATATTTCTCAAAGCCAGGGTCATTGTTCATGGAGTCAAGCAATATGAATGCTCAACCGTATGATGAAAACAAATCGCCGATATGGAGTAAAACCAAATCCATGCTGGGCTGTTCATACTCCGGCTCAAATGCATCCCCCCAGGTTCCCACTTCTGAGTATTCTAGAAAGCCGTAGACGTCATTAAAAGGATTCGGTCGATCTCCATAAAGAAAGCCGTGCACCTCGCGGTCAAGCCAGATGCCAAATCCCGCCCGGCGCATCGACTCCGTTATACCAACCATGAGTTTGGGTCTCGATATTCTCTTGCTGATGCCAACATAATGTTTCACGTATTCCATTGAGCAGACCATGCCAGTTGCCATCGAGGAAGTCGAGGAAGCCCAACTCGATAGAACACACGGTCTTCGGAAGTGCAGCGAGGAAATTTAGTAAGTCGGATTGCTTCACTTGAAAACCTTAAGATAGCCGCTCCGAAATGAGGGCAAGTCTTCTTGCTCTTGGTCGCCTACAAGGAGTGGAAGATCTAGGCGACAAAATCCAGGGTTCTGAAATATCGAAAGGAAGTTATCGTATTCCTCGCACGGTTGAGCAAATATAGTGCAGTCGAGCCCGGTCGGAAGGTGATTGACACCCAGAAACTAATTCCGAGACACGGTGCTTGTTTTGTGCGAGCACAGAGGCCGCATTTCTGAATGCACGCTATTGGTTCTTATGGGAGTCAGTGGCTTCTTTCCACGTATGGGTTTGTCGCTGTACCTGTTTATCGCTCTATACCGGCCATCCCCGTATAATCGGGTGGTTAAATCCACGTGGAAAGGATCGAATCATAGGAGTTTGATATAATGGGGCATAGAGCCCTCCGTGCGTTGCGGAAGTGATGGTAACTCCCTTCAATCACGGGAATTGCCTGACTCCGTAGATAAAAGCGTCCACATCGCTGTTCGGAACAGGACGCCCTCCTCTTGCTGGAGCAAATTCTGGTAAAGTTGCCAGCAAACTTCTAGCGGTTGCGTAATATCTTGTTTTCCCCCTGCGACATGATCTAACCGATCTATGCCGGCGATTTTTCGCTCATTTACACTCTCAAGGTTTTCTTTACACACCGCGACAAACCAGTTGGGGCACCCTTCGTCAGGATCTATTTCTGCATCGTCAAACTCCCAAACGAGGTCACGATACAGCCTTGGGGCATCGACGAGACGAGCATCATACCATATGATTTCGGTGACATCGCGCCGGAAGCCTTCATGATCTGCAATTGCGCGCAAGATTCTAATGTTGTATGGGCTGGCGGAGAGGGAAACACGATTCAGACGAACAAGACCATTTCGAGCCAAGTGTTTACATGTCAAGCTAGGGACTTGATGTCGCAATTGACCAAGTAGGAGCAAATGCATATGAGAAGTCTGATTGGAAGACTGGAAATACGGTCAATGCCGATGTCTAAAGTATGTGGGGACAAGCCATTTAGAGGTATGAAGTTGCCAGAAGAGTCGATTTCGTCCGCCGTACTACCTAAATTGCTGCCTTACTGCCTATTTTTGCCTGGAATCTGCCTGAATCCTGTCTGATTTTCGATCGCTTTTAGGCCCCTTTATATAACGTATTCGG